>VURO01028614.1:20521-57193 GCA_015108175.1 Pelvicachromis taeniatus | reverse complement strand
CAACCATTTCTGCACCGTGCCACCAATCAGCCCTGTAAGGTTGAGTGGTGAAATGGAAGTCAATCCTTATTTGCCTAAAGTTTGGCAAAAGGTGCCTAAAGACCTCTCAGACCACGAGAAACAAAAGTGTGATGAAACAAAGACTGAACTCTTCGGCCTGAATACTAAACATCAGGATTAGAGGAATCACCTGGCCAATACCGTCCCCACAGTGAAGCATGGTGGAGGCAGCATCATGCAGTTGGGATGTTTTATTTGGCAGCAGGAACTGTGAGACTAGGGATGAGTGACAGATGAATGCAGCAATGTACAGAGACATCCTTCATTATAACCTGCTCCAGAGCACTCTGGACCTCGGACTGGGGCCAAGGTTCATTTTCCAACAGGACAACGACCCTAAGCACACAGCCAAGATAACAAAGGAGTGGCTTTGGGACCACTCTGTGAATGTCCAGATACCAGAATGACTTGATTGAACATTGCTGGAGAGATCTGAAAATGGCTGTGCACTAACACTCCCCATATCAGGTTGGATAAGCATATATATTTTAAAATACATTCAATGTTTCTGAGGGCTCTATTTATCCACCCAACCCTGTATGCCACAACTGAAGAGTGGCTATAACCATGTGGACAGCCTGGGTAGTACAGGAGAGAGAGAGAGACAGTGAGTTTTGGTCTGTAAGGGTTTCTTTCTTCAGGGTTATTGAGCACAGATGACCACAGGAAGCTGTTTTCCAGGGCTTTTCCACTGGTGTGTGTTCAGCTTAGGACCGTCTCACCACAGGAACTTCCTCTTTGGGTAAACACACATATACACACAAACACAAAGATTCCCACATACATGCATCACCTGTATACACACTAAATTCCAAAAGGACAAGCACACCCGTGTGTCCAGTGATGGTGTCAGCTTGCACAGAGGGAAACTGATGTTTATACAAGTGCTTTAATGAAAACGGACTTTTGATTTTTCCTTTGATTAACAAACGACCGATAGTGTCGATAAAAGCTTGCCTTCTTTTTTCAGAGTTTGGTGCAAAACCATTTATAGATGTTAAATTAAATCCCAAACTAAAAAAACTGACACCTTAGATGGTCAGTCCTTCCCTCGACATGGCAGACATGCCTTGTTATTTTGATAGGCAACTTAACTAGCAAGAAAAGTGACACACTTCTGCACCAACTGAGCTCAAGCAGGACTTTGTTTTCTACATTAATCAAGCAGGCATTCCAGGCTGAAGGAATTATGTTGCTTTTGGCGACAGTCCAGCTGCAGTGCTGCTTCTTAAGATGCCTCACTGTGAAATGACATGTTAAGTGTGCGTCTTGTTTTCTCTAACTTTAGGGTCCCGGCAATGAGGCAATCTCTGTCTAGTGGTCTACAGCGGCCACTTTTTAGCCACTTTTAAGCCACTCTAAGATATGTGGGGCTATCAGAGACAAATGCATGTGCTGCAAATCACTACAGAACATTTTGTTTTCATATTTAGTGTCATCCCTATTTATGCATTTATTTATTTAATAGTAAGATTTTTTTTTAAAAGTCATGATGTACACAGCAGCCCATGGACTCACGGTGTCCTGGACACCAAATATTTGATTGTTGTCAAGGTGTAATTGTGAACATTTAGCTTAGATTTAGGACTTTTTCATAGCAAGTACTCCAAACCATGAAGCAACATATTAATGATAATCCTCTCAGACACTCTCTTGGCTGAAGTTTGGTCCCCTTTCTGCATCTTTTTCCTATAGCATGATGGTATTTGTCTCTGCCCATCACAGATGTTCAACACAAACTTTTATTGAGAAGAATCTTCTATGTGCTATAGTGTTTATATTAGCTTAAACATATAGTAGATTCTTAGCTAGCCACCATATCATTACAAGCCCAAAGACTATTGGATGCAGAATTTGTGATTTAGCATGCTAATCTGTTCTTTTATCTGGGAATATTTAAGGACATTTCTATTCTTTCAGAAGACCCAGCAGTTGGCAGCTGTAGGCCAAACAACTACGACTGTCCAGAAGAGAAGGCTGTTAAACTTTGAGAAAGGAGTCAGTGAACCTCACTTGACTGAGATACTGGGGTTTTTGAAGAATCCTGAACTTTTCTATAACGAAGAGCTGCTGTTTTTGTTGGTGTTAGCTGCTGTTAGCTAGTGCTAGTGAAACTTTATTTGAAGTGCATCTAACATTTTTGGACTCGGACACATTGTGTGAATAAACTCTCATACAATGTGAGAATGTAATCAAACTGTTTGTTAGAGGGAAAGTGATTTTTTTTTAGGATGCTCAAGCCTAACATTAGCTGTTAGCTTATCAGCTGTTTGAAGGAGTTGAAGCTTAAGGTGAGGAGGAAAAGGATGACATTTTATACATATTCTGGTTGTCACTTATGTTTGCGTTTTTTATTCTTTGGTGAAGGGGACCCCTTCCCAGATGATAAAACATATGTATGATAGTCTTAAAATGCCCATTCTTTTCTATTTTTTAATGGATTTATTCTAAGTTTGGGATACAGCATCAATATGTTGGAAAGCGTAATTAAACATTAATCAGTGTATATTTATGAATACAAATTTTTTTATACTATTAAATAACCTGTTTTGTGGCTATTATATTTATATGGCTTAAAATGTCATGTAATCTCTGTTTCTGTTTCAGAAGGCAGAAGGAGAGTCAGACTTAAAGCTGTCAAGGAATGAGGTGGAGGAGGTCCAGGCTTTAAGGTGAGAGCTCAGAGAACATATCATCTTGGAACATTACCAATAAGTTTGATGTGTCACATGGACCTCTTCCTATTGAAAAAAAAAAAATGTATCCAAGATGGCCAACTTCTAAATGGCCACCATGGTCACCACCCATCTTGAGGAGTTTGCCCCCCTCACATATACTAATGTGCCACAAACAGGACTTTAATATCACCAACCATTCCCATTTTATTAAAGTGTATCCATATAAATGGCCCACCCTGTATTTACGCTGTTGATTTATATAATGTAGGGGTGGCCAACAGGCCTTGAGAGCCAGTGTCCTGCAGGTTTTAGATCTCACCCTGGATCAACACACCTGAATCAAATGATTAGTTCATTACCAGACCTCTGGAGAACTTCAAGACATGTTGAGGAGGTCATTTAACCTTTAAATCAGCTGTGCTGGATCAAGGACACATCTAAAATCTGCAGGACACCGGCTCTTGAGGCCTGATATAATGAATATTTTCTGAAAGTATATTAAACTGTAACTCTCTTTTATCAAATCAAAATTTCAACACTATTGAAATTGGGTTGAAAGAGTTTTTAACATTAAATGTGAAGACCCAATGCCCACAACCAGCACTGCATTAAAACAGTAATTAGGCAACCAGATTTTTTAAATGTCAAAGCACACAAACCAGATGAAGGTCCTCCACTCTGAAGGTGCCTTTAAAACTGAAAAGTCTTCAGCATACCTGTGTACATGGTATAACTGCTATCCAGATATAGAAATCAAAAGAATAATCAGTATAACTAATAAAATATTACTAAAAGTAAATGAAACTGTACCTCTTCTTTCTTTATCGGTTTAGTTTTAACCCCATTGAAATCGAGTTGAAATTGTTTTTAACATGAAACATGAGAGGAAGACAACGCTGCCCACAACCACCAAAACTGGTGATTGCATTAAACAGTAATTAGGCAACCCAGTTTTTTAAAATGTCAACGTACACAAACCAGAGGGAGTTCCTCATCTGTAAAGGCAATGTTAAAACTGAAAACGTTCTTCATTCATAGTTGTGGCTGTAGAGAAGGTCGCCTACTAATCATAAGGTTGCTGGTTCAATCCCTGTTTACGCTAGTCGACATGGCAAATGTCCAAGGGGAAGTTACCCCAAGTTGCCAATAAAACTGTGCTGTAGTGTTCAAATATGTTTTCTTCATCTGGATTTGTTTTTACCAAATTTCCACATGAAAATGAAAAGATTATTATTACATCACATTACATGTTTCGATTGTCAAGCAAGACCCCAATGCCCACTACAAGGGACTAAATAAAAAAGAAGTAAATAAGGGTTTTGAAAAGAAGTTTTGTTGTAACATGTTTCCTTGAACCACAACACAAATATATACAGTACAACCTAAATGCCGCCGTCATCGGTTTTGAATACTTAAAAAAAAAAAAAAAAGTTAAATATGTATGCTGTATGCATTTTGTTCATTCCTAAGTTGTGGGTCTACACCCGCCAAAATACCGTCTTTCGTTTTTAATGTTTGAAATGATGAATGCACTTGAAAAGTAACACAATTAGCTGCCTTTCCAGAAAAAACACAAAAACTTTTCAGAAGTACTGCATAAAACCCTGTTTCTTCTTTCCCTCCCAGGCTTCTGATTGGCTAGCATTTTGACATGGCTAGAATTTGGCATGTTCTTGACAGCGTTTGACTGCGTTTTTGCCGTTTACATGTGGACAGATATTTTTCAAAACTGCACGTGTGGACAGAATTGAAAACAAAACACAGAAACAGAAAATCTCAGTTTTCAAAAATACTCGTCTACGTGTGGGACGTAGCCCTAGGCAGGTGTGGGGAAAAAAAGTGCTGAAAACAAAGAATGCTTTCAGGAATATAAATGATTGTTTATTGGCCCCAAATGTATTCTGCAGCAGGACGACGGCCCCAAACATACAGCTAAAGTCATTAAGAACTATCTTCAGTGTAAAGAAGAACAAGAAGTGCTGGAAGTGATGGTATGGCCCCCACAGAGCCCTGATCTCAACATCATCGAGTGTGTCTGGGATTACATGAAGAGACAGAAGGATGTGGGGAAGCCCACATCCACAGAAGATCTGTGCTTAGTTCTCCAAGATGTTTGGAACGACCTACCAGCCGAGTTCCTTTAAAAACTGCGTGCAAGTGTAGCTAGAACAAAACAAACAAACAAAACACAAGCTAAGCTAAGTATACCCAAAGGGAAGTATAAACCAGTTAGCCTAATTTAATACTATTAGCACTGCTTTCTAAATTTTACAAAAAGTGGCAAAACTTGTTTGTTTATTGATACTGGAGATACTGGACATCAAAAATCTTATCTGCTGTTTGTTCCTACTATTTCATACAACACATGGAAGTTGTTAGATAGTAGATGTAATGAAGTATTTCCACAAAAAAAAAAGGGTGCGAATATTTGCTGTAGTAACTAGGTTGAATGGTGGTTGCATAAACATACTTACCTTTCAGTGAAGTCTGGACTGGAGTTCCTTCGTCTCTTTTAAATGCTCCATCACTGTTTGCCTAGGTTTAGGCACCAAGACGTGTTATGGAAAGGATTGTGGTTTAGATGAAAATACACCCTTCAACAATGTTAAACACATGTTAGAAAGCTATCTGAGATTTCAATGGTAATGGTAAAGGTCTTGCCTACCGGAGATTTTTGTTCCCACAAGTAACAATGTCAGCCTTATAGCTGGTTAGCAGCTTTTGTGGCTGCCTGAACTGAAATGATATAAACAAAGTTTGAGTTTTCAAGCTATGCAAATATTGAACCATTCACATTGCCTGCATTAACACATGTTATGTCACATTGCAGCTTGAGAACTAAACTGAATCCGATCTTCTCATTACACACATTCTTTACATTATTTGTAAATATGCTTCTTAGATAAACCACATAATGTGCCTTATGAGCCGTATGCATGCAATCATACTTGTTATTAATCTCTGGCTCGCTTCCACAGCATGTCTTTTATCCTGTCTTCCTTCTCTCACCCCAACTCGCAGCAGATGGCCGCCCCTCCCTGAGCCTGGTTCTGCCATAGGTTTCTTCCTGTTAAAAGGGAGTTTTTCCTTCCCACTGTCACCAAAGTGCTTGCTCATAGGGGGTCATATGATTGTTGGGTTTTTCACTGTATGCATTATTGTAGGGTCTACCTTACAATGTAAAGCGCCTTGAGGCGACTGTTGTTGTGATTTGGCGTTATATAAATAAAATTGAATTGAATAAATGGACCAGACATCTTTCTTAGAGCTATCTCAAGCAATTCAACTTAATGTGATCATGAAGTAAGGTATGTTGTTATATTTTTGTTCTTTTCCACATCAGCATTCTAAAGGGGTACTTTCCCGCTCTTTCTAAAGGACTCAATATATCATGGCTATGGAGCAATGTGTTCCTCTAAACAGAGGAGGCTTTATCTTATGAAATATTGCACCTGCATTCACAGCAGAGTGGATGCTTTTGGCACAAAGCCTCTCTCTTTGTCTTGTATACCTCCCGTCTTGCTGTTGGGAATCTAGAGGAATCTCAGGTATGTTGACAATCTCTACAGTCATTGACAAATCTCTGTCTTCAGGCCGGGGAAACACGCATACATGTACACGTTTTCATGTGCACACAATAAAAACGCAACGTTTGGCCCGGATTGGCTGTCATCATCAGCTTGTCAGCATGCCGCACCTGTGAATGGTAACAAGACTCTGTGGCTTGCAGTGTTCTCATAGCTGCCTGACAGACACAAGAGATCAATTTCTTCCAGCACAGAGCGTGTTAGAGGAGGAGGAAGTTTCCTTCAGACTTTAAGATTTTAGCAATCACCTTAGATGTTATTTAAAAAAAAATACAAAGTGTACAACAATGTGATAAACATCCACTGTGCTGTTAACTAGAGTGCTTAAAATAGGACAGAGGTTGCCTGTATGTTAAGCATTGGCCCATTTCCTTTGCAGCATGTACATGCATGCATTCTGTGGTTAACACTTGAAAATATTGAGTCAGTCAAACTTGTCTAAAGAAAGAGTATAAAGCCGCAGGACACTTTAAGGCAGTGAAATCAGATTGCAGCGCTTATGTAGCATCAGAGACATTCAGATTTAACACACTGTTTCTGTATATGATTAATAACTCCTGGTTTAGGATAATTCTGGTCATCTGTCCTTAATAAACTACCATTTCTACAAATAACTAATCCTAAAAGTATGTTCTCTGTCAACAATTTATCCAATTGCATATTCTTTGTTTTTTTTACAACAGCAAAGAGCTTCCATGAAAAGTTATTTATTAGAAGCTCTGCTAAACTTACTATGCAGGTAGTGCTTTGAGCTAAATGCAAATGCTGGGATGCTAACACGTGATGCTAATAAAAAATAGACAAACAATGTATTGGATACGTGACCGTAGAAAACAAGAAACCTCAGATAAGGAGAGATAACATTTCACTGATTAAAGAGAAGAGCTTAGGCCTACAGCTGAAACGTGTTTTTTTTAGAAAAAAAAATGGCATGCTAGCTTTTGTATCTTACCTGTTGATACTTCGACACATGCACTAGATTGATCCACAGACCTTTTGACTGAAAATTGACCCCCTCTATCATCTGAGCCATAGCCACTTGTTGATATGTTGGGATAATTCACACAGATAATTTAAACCTGGCCCTGCTGTTTCAAGTCAGACGATTACTGAGCGATTGATACACCATGGATAGTGACATGAATGTCAGTCTGCCAAATACAATGGGGACACAAGTATTGGGCCACAACTCTTAAGCGGGACATGAAACGCTACACATGTAAAGCCGTGCTCTCAAAAACTGACACTGTCTGTGAAGCGTGATTTAAGAAACAAGTGAAACCATGTTTAGCGCCATCTTCTGTCAGTACGGAACGGGAGTTTATGTAAGCTAACGAGTGACAAAATCGATAACTCAGAAGAAAGTTATCGTTATCCTTCACATGGTCCTCATTTATAAAGTGTTTTACAAACTTAAACATTATGGCTAATAGTTGGATTTTCCCACATGAGTGTAGCTAGCCAAACAGCGAACAGTCACTTACCGCTAAAGAGACAGACGGTGAAAGTGGACAGTATAGCCTCGGTTTATAAACATGAAACTTACTGTTGCAGGGACAGCACAAAAGTGATCAGTGTAAATTGATTTTTAGTTTTAGTGTCGCCATTTACATCTGAGTTATCGATTTAGTCAGTTAGTTAGCTAGCATAAACTAATGTAAGTCTGTTAGCCACAACCAACCAACCACAGAACGTCACGTTCCGTACTGAGAGAAAATGCCACTGCATATGTTTTTAAAACTTTATATTTAAGTACTTATTTCTTAAAATCCAGCTTCACAGACAGCGTTACATCTATATCAGATGTAACGCTCATTAATGTAAATTAGCCTTTGTATGTGTAGCGTTTCAATGTTGTACAGTAACAGTTTGCGGCCATTGCAACAAGTTGAGTCATTTCTAAATATTGTAGGTGGAATCATGCCACTCCGACCAACATTTCATAATTAAAAAAAAAAAAAAAACATAATTTAAGAATAAAAGTGGTAGAACAGGTCATTTTCACATGGAGATTTTTCTGATTCATAGTTTTGTTTTCATTGAGTCAAAACAGCTTGGTGTTATCCAAATCCAACCAAGCCACATCAGACGATGTGCTGCTGTAGTTATTAAAACAAGATTGTTAATTTCTGTCGATAGTGACATAATCTATGGGTAGCATAAAATGAGGGCTGATTAGGTCTGAAAACACCAAAAGGCAAATAATTTAAGTTTTTAAAGTTAGCATTCACCAACTCTCCAGTTTAGAAGGTAAAATACAATTAAGTGCAAACACATGCTCATGAGCCTCAAGTGCATTTCTCACACAATAGCGCATTTTTAGTGCAGCGGAGCCTGTTTTAGTTACAGTCTTTTAACCTCCAAGACATGCCAAGCGCATCATTGAGTTTGAGGCATAGGAAAGGAAAATCTGTTTTTAATGGAGCTGAATGGCACACAGGTTGATAATATCTTTTCCTTTCACAGCTTTGTTCCACATGGTTTCACCCCCTGCTTTCCCCAATCTCCCGCTTAAATCAGAAGGATGACAGTGGAGACATATTTAGTAATATAACCGTAGAATTACTTTGAACTCTTCACTGACACGATGGTCTGTTCCAGTTAGGAGGAAGGACGTTAGCTCTTACATCTTTCTCGTTCATAGCTGAGTAGATTTGGGAGCAATAGCGGGCATGTGCCTGTGTCCTGTAGTGTGCACACGTATATAAATATGTTTCCATGACAGTTACATATTTGACTTGCAGATCCCCTCACCTTCCTTCCTTGTGCTGTAATTTGAATAATTAGGGTCTGGTCTCCATGCGAATCTCAGGTTACATGTCACCTGAAAAAGGAGAAGTTCGCTTGCAAATTGTGACCAGAGAAAGCAGAACACACAATGTGATGATCAGATATTTGCCTAGAACCTGCACACGAGAGCCAGGCTTCTACGGTAAACAATGATGTTGCTTCCTGTATGACAAAAAACAAACCCTTGAAGCTTGCATAATAAAACACCTTACTCAACAATGTCAATTTGTGACGCTGGTATAGAGCAATGTTCCAACGATAGACTGTTTTAGTTTATATTGTTTCAAACCTCGATTAGATAACAATGTACGGTACTGTACAGGAGTCTTGACCTGACTATCGTTCATTCTCATTTTCCTAGTAAAATATGAAAAGGCAAAAACAGAGATTTACAATTTCAAAAAACTTGAAAGTCCATCCATCCATCTTCCTCCGCTTATCCGGGGCCGGGTCGTGGGGGCAGCAGCCCAAGCAGAGAAGCCCAGACCTCCCTCTCCCCAGCTTGTCCGGGGGAACACCAAGACATTCCCAGGCCAGCCGAGAGATATAATCTCTCCAGCGTGTCCTGGGTCTGCCCCGGGGCCTCCTCCCGGTAGGACATGCCCGGATCACCTCACCCAGGAGGCGTCCAGGAGGCATCCTTGTCAGATGCCGAACCACCTTGACTGACTCCTTTCGATGTGGAGGAGCAGCAACTCTACTCTGAGCCCCTCCCGGATGGCCGAACTTCTCACCCTATCTCTAAGGGAGAGTCCAGCCACCCTTCGGAGGAAGCCCATTTCCGCCGCTTGTATCCGCGATCTCGTTCTTTCGGTCACTACCCACAGCTCGTGACCATAGGTGAGGGTAGGGATGTAGATCGACCGGTAAATTGAGAGCTTCGCTTTTACACTCAGCTCTCTCTTCACCACAACAGACCGATGCAGAGTTCACATTAAATATAAATCAAGAAAAACTTTGAGAGATATTCAGAAAGCCTGGTAAACTATTGATAAAAGTCAAAAGTTAAGGTTATTTATGTTTATGTCTGCATTCCTGGACTTTGAGGGGGAATGTCACTCAAGTTTTCATTGAGTGACGGCAGTTTTCGAGCATTACAATTGGCTTCTTTTTTCAAACTTTTAATTCTTTCACATATCACTTATAAAACTGTGCCCTGTCTGTTTGTAATTTTACAGTATTACCAAATTCACAATACAACAGCTTTATAAATGATTTTAGTTCAAAACTATTTGGTTTTTAGTTACTAGTAACTATACAGGCTACATGGAACAAATGTCAAAGTTTAAAAACTGTCAGTTTCCAGATTCGCTCGTTCTGAATTAGCAGCTGTGATGCAGCAGCTCTTGTTACTGAAGATATTTCATCATACGACTCCGTAATTAAAGAGGAAACAACCTTTTTTTAAAAACAGCATTTTAAGAGACCCAAGAGGAAGCGTCACGCAATTTTTTCCCTCTCTAGTTTTTCTTCAATTCTTGGAGAAAGTTGCTATCAGAGTGGTAACAACTTGGTGTCCAACTGATGCAACTGACCTACTTATTTCCTTCTGTGTGTGCAAACGGTGTTTGGCTAAAGCTGCATGAGCACTAAATGTCTGCTATTCTGACTGTTACTGTATAATTCTGTTAGCGGTTACACACATGCACCCACAAGCGCACGCACCTTCCCAAAACACACACATAATTGCCACCATTGCGCACATCCACACACTAAATGTGATATGGTATAGTGAGCTGTCAGACCGCACTAATTCCTCTTTTTATGTGTGTCTGTCCTACTGTGTAGCAGAGGGATCAGGATTGCCTTTCAGGATAACAACTGAAGCTCTAAGCTCTTTGTGTGTGTGTGCGCGTGTGTGTATCTGGGCGAACAACAATTGGCCGCTAAGCTGCAAAGAACCTTGCAGCCATGGTGTCGCCAACAAATATCCACTGGCTGTCAGCAATGGACCAACTCTGAGTGTTTGTGTGTGTGTGTGTGTGTGTATACGCGTGCAGATGAGCCAACTTCCTGTGGTGGATTGAAGTTAAGTGCTGCTATTAGACTTAGGCCTCCAGTTGGGGCTTCATTATCTGGGTGAAAGACTTGATTATGCTGACAGATACACACACGTGTGCAAGAATACACATGCATACATGAACTTTAGCACACACGCACGCCTGCAGGTCCGGCTTTTACCATTTCCAACATGTGCAAAGACTTGTCTGCAGCTTTCTTCTACACAAACACACATGCGCACACACCCTCCATCTCCTTCACACCCACTAAACTTTTATGACAGATGCCTTCTCCAGTGTCTCCTTTGCTCCCTATATTTGCCTTCCTGGCTTCTATAATCTCTCTCCTTAAGGCATAACAGTAGTTCAGCTGTCACCGGGATGGAAATGAGTTACATAAGATTTTGGTTTTTAACCACAGACACGCCCCGTAATTCACCTTGTAAAGCTTTGCATGTATCCTAGTTAGTGAATATGAGAATTCAACAACAAACAAACAAACAGGCCAAATGATTTCATACAATAAGAGATCATTTTGGAAATATTCGCACCAGTGATCAGTAACGTAGCAGAGGGCCATGAAGCGGCCTCCTCAGGCATCACATAATCCACATTCATACCAAAAACACCACTAGTTACTTTCTGTACCTCGAACAGCACAAAGTGACGTATGACAGTAGCAAGAGGACAAACTCAGTGGAAAGTAAAACCACAGTCAGGTGGGGGGATGCGCTTCAGCTCTGAGCTCTAGATGTGTCTCTGCCGCCCACATCGGAAAACAAGAAAGAAAAGTTCAGCTTCTGAGAAAACATTTTCACTGGTAGAGAAAAGAAAGGTGTGGTGATTTTTTTCTTCTTCTTTCACACCTACATTCTGTGGGGTTAAAGCCTCACAGCCTCTTTTTAAAACCACCAGTTGAATTTATTCAACTGACTTTTCTGCTAAAGTAATGTGAGTACATTATATGTGTACATGCGTCGAATTAGAAGAGTCAACATTTCATTTTAAACGGCTGCATTTGGATTTAAAAACACTGTTTGGTGTGTTTTTTTTTTTTTTTAGTACAATTGATTTATAACTATATAGTGCCAATTCACAACAACAGTTGCCTCAAGGCCCTTTATATTCTGAGGTAAAGACCCTGCAATAATACAAAGAAACCAGAGAGAACCCCAACAATCATGACCCCCCTTTGAGAAAGGGATTTGGTAACAGTGGGAAGGAAAAACTCCTAAACAGGCAGAAATATATCCAAGGGTTTTAAAAAGGTATATCGCAATAGAAATTCGCTGTATTTTTCTGCTGGGACCAAGAATATCTAAATATATTGTCAGTCCAATAGACCCACATAATTCCATGTTTAAGAAACAGAGGTTTTAAAGTCATGGAAAAAGGAAAAATGTGAAAATCTACAGAGCCCCTGAAGCCTCTAAAGGTGATTTTTTTTTTCAAGTGCATTTGTAACAACAGTCAAGTTTTAATATTTATAAATTGTCATTAAAACTTGTACACACATGACATTTTCTTTCAAGCCTCAACTTCTGTGGTTTTTTGTTATTCTAAGCATGGTACTTTGTACTTTAACACAACAGGAGGGCTAAAACATGTTGGAAATAAGGGTACCGTATATCTTCCAATAGTAGCAAAAATTTTGCATTTATGCAAAAATATTTTCGGCCGGCCCCGCTTTTAAAAGAGACCGGCAGTTGTTGGAGACCGGCTCTTATTCCCTTCTCAGACAGAATGGACGTTTTGACTTTCTTCCTTCCTCGATAGCATCCGATGACAAAGCATTTTTGACACGAAAAGGTATTTGCCGTATGATTTACTGCAGGAAGGCGGTAGCCCAAATGGTACGAAAAGTGTAGTAGCGTACGGAAAATTCATTGGAGTCATTGGAGATCGGCGTTTACAGACCGCCGCTTAAAGGAGACCGGCGTCTATTTGTCGTGACACGTTTTCAAACCTGGCGTTTATTAAAACAGGCGTCAATATGAGACAGGCCACTACTAGCAGATATATGGTAATTTACACTTACTGGCCACTTAGTTAGGTACAGCTGTTCAACTGCTTGTTAACACAAGTATCTAATCAGCAGTTCAATTCATTTAAAATTTGACAAAGATAAAGCCTGCCTTGTATCAAATGTTCATGTTGGTGGTGATGTAATGGCAGCGATACTTTCCTGGCAAATTTTGGGCCTCCTTAGTACCAACTCAGGTACTAATACTTCCTGCAAAAACCCACATAACAAAGATTACATTTAAATATCTATGCACTTATATATATTTAAACATGTGGACACCTGGTAAATTTAAAGTGAAAATATGACTTCTCACTTGCATTAACAACCCTTCTTTTTAACAGACCCCTCCCCATTGAAAGAAACCATATGCTCTTCCTTGACCCCCAACATAAAGTTAAAGGGGGGCATATCCAATACAAGCAAGCTGTACTTGATAGTGTCCAGTGAATACCTGTGTGTCATCAACATTCAACTTTTCTCAAAACCCATCCTGTTAAAACTGTAGTGGAAGAGGGAAGCAGGAAACCGCCGCTTTCATTAGTGACAGCATTTATGCTAGGCACAGCATTTTTCAATAAATGAATAAATTATGGCATGATTGAACATAGACTGTGCTTAAATTGCAGAGTGAAGAAAAATTGTGAAAATGTAAGAGCATTTAACTTTTTTGCCCCCATCCCCCCAAAAATCAATTATCCCAATGCTAGCTACCAGCGCTACCTAGCTAACAGCATAAATAGATTCCTCCCAGGTATTATAAAATGACACATTTACATGTGCTCTAGCTTTATTTAATGTGTATCTATGTTAAATTGTTGTTCACTGAAAGAATAAAATAAAAAAAATCACTTTTATGCTAGTTACAACATTTTCTTCAAATGGTGAAAATGTAATTTCCTGGCGTGCAACTACTCGTGTTAGATTTGAGAGAAACAATTTCTTGTCCTGTACCTTGTTAAAATTTGTGCAAATAGTGTGCTACATAAAATAGACAAATTGCACAATATATAAAAATGCGTTTTACAATTGGTAAAGGTTTTCAGGGGTAGGTAGAATAGCACAGCAAAGTGCAAGTAATCATTATTTACACCCCTCCTTACCTTATGAATCTCTACTACATGTGGCCGTGCAACAATTCCTGTTGAAAAGAAACTCTTGCCCCAAACATAAAACACCTTACATCTTTGTAATCTTAATATGTTTGACAGTTTTCACAGGGTGGTGCCCGTCTCCCTCATTTTCCCCTTCTCCTCTTTCTCGTTCTCTCACAGTGCTGTTTGATTGCTTAAGCCTGGCCGTCAGACACACAGACAATGCGTCCATGAAGAATAGCCTCGCTTCCTTCCTGTCTTCCTGTGCTGCGTTCTGCCTTGGTGAGCAGGGTGAATAGGCTGCTCTGCCCCACAGCCGCCATGAACCGCAGGGGCCACTGCGGCTAAAACCAACAAAGAGAGCCGTTCTGGGACACCCCCCCCTCTCTTCCTCCGACCCCCTCCTCAGTCCTCTCCGCTGCCAAATCACCGCGACTGCCGGGCGGACAAACAAGCTTTCCCTTGCTCCTGCATTAATTCTTTTGTGCACCAACTTTTACTTTTTGTTTTTGGTCCTCTTGGTCACATACACCAGTAAAGAGCACATGTAGCTTTCTTTCCCTCTCAAGATATGTGAAACCCTTAAAAACCCAAAGAAATCACTGAGTGATCCAAATGAGATACATCTTCAGAAGATGCCTTTAATCTACACGTGACTTCTGCTAGTGCAGAGCAAACATGCAATAAAAGGGATTTAAAAAAAAAATGTATTAAAAAGTGAGACCTGGTGAATTTGAGCTGAAAATATAACTCCTCGGTAGCATTAACAAGCATACTCTTCTTTTAACTGACCCCCCCCCCATTGATCCCAACCAACTGCTCTCCCCCTACCCCCAACGAGAAAGCCATCTTCCTATGGGAATACCAAGTAGGAGCAGGTAGCAGAGAAGAGCGCTGGGGAGCCAAAATACCCCCCCTTAACTATTGAAAACAGGATGAATGCATGCCAGGCTGAATACAGGGGTAAACTGTTAGGTCTTTGTCATTCAAAGTGATGCTTTTAACCCTTTGCAGTCCCTCTTCCTAACAACCCACTCCTCCCCACAACCTCCTCCCGCCTCACCCACCCTTCCCTACTTCATTCACAGCTGAGATAATGGAGGGTTAGAGGAGGCCTGTGGCTGTAACGATGAAGCCTAAACACGAGATCAACTCTCTCTTTTCTGTCTCTAATGGGATTCTACCAGTTATGTTTCAGTCTCCTCTGCCACTGATGTAAAATAGGTGAAAGTTGATAATTATGTAAAACACCTCCTGCCCCCCTTTCCCCCTAAATCAGTCAAAGGCTTTGGATGAATAACAAACAAGTGAGTGCAGGTTGGGCCTCGGCGTGTCAATCACCTCCCTGAATGCATACCGCACTGCAAACACGTCCGTATGCTGTCAACAAGTGTCAGGGGCTTTATGTTTCAGGCTTACGTTTCCCCTGCAGGGACACTCAAAACCAAGGAATTCCTGAACAAACCTTTGATTACAGAAAAAAAAAAAAAAAAAAAAAAAAAAAAAAAAAAAAAAAAAAAAAAAAAGATAGGGGCTGAGTATCTGCAGGCTCCTGTGGATCTTGCATGAAACAAACCTGAAGCCCCGCCAGAATGTAATAGCAGGCTTACATGAACGCATATTTGCAAAAACACAGGTGGAGCGCACAACTTTGGAAGATGAAAAAGAGGCGATGATAGCATTCACTCACTCACTCACTCACTCACTCACTCACACACTCTCTCTCTCTCTCACACACACACACACACACACACAGGCTTTGCCTAATGAGGTGAACATTAATGTGTCCCCGTTTCCGGTTTTGATCTCTCTAAACAAGCTTAAGCGATTGTGTTGCGGGGAAAATTCCAAAGCACCGGTTAATGACTGCCCTGCTTCGGATTTCGTGCCGAGGCTCAGTTAAAAATGCTGAGAATGTGCACCTTAAATTATATGAAGGAAAGTGTAAATCTAGATGAAACGGAGCTGCTCTTACAGTAAAGAGAAGCATATTCAGACAGTGAGAAACATGCCAACAAACAGGAACAACACACAAAAAAGAAACCAAAACAGGAACAACTACTGTCAGACTTCAGGGTTGTTTAATGTCAAACGTTAATATATTTGTCTCCTAATCCATAGTGAACTATTCATCCAGCTTTGACACTCGTACACGGTCATCTCTGATCTTTCAGTGACTACAGAGTAACCTGAAACACATTGATGCTTTCTGAAAATAAATATTTTATCATTATAAAATAATAAACCTTCAAATAAATATATAGTTTTAACTTTACACTAGGCAATGTTGGAATTAGAAAATAGAATTTTCATATAAGGTCACTGTACAATTTACAAGTAGAAGGGATAAGATCTTTCTTTTGTAAATTACATAAATGTGATTAAGAAACATTCCAGTGAATGTAAAACAAACAAAAAAGTCAATTCTCTGATTCATATACACCTATTAGCCAAAACATTAAAAACACCACTATTCCCTTTTCTTGAAAAGCACTGTGACCCCTGCTGTGTCTGGCAGTGGGACACTGACATGGGTTGTGGGTCGGTGACTCTGGTTTGTTTCTGATCTGTTTGGGATATTTTAACGTGTTCTTTCAAGTCGTTCCTGAGCAGTTTATGAAGTGTGGCGGGGAACACCGTCCTGTTTTTTGCTAGGGTTTGCGTAAACCATGTTTAAATGTCAATATTAGCCAAGGTTTCCAGGTCAAACTTTATATTGCAATGAGATAATCGCTTTGCTTGTCAGTGGTTTTAATGTTGTGGCTGATTAGTTTAAGTATGGATTCATCAAGGTGCCTCCGGGCATGGCAGAAAACGTCTCACAGTTGAAGTATTATGTACAAAAATAAAACATCTGTCCAACTCGTTTTCTGATGTACGCACACCGTTTGCAATTAAAACTTTACAGTCAGTAACAGGAGTCTGTTCTTAGAATACAAGTTGTATTAAATGTTAAAAATAACCAAACAAGAGAAGAAGCTATCTGCTGGATTCTCATAACAATAAAACGATGAGGGCACTTGAGTGAACAAATTTTTCAGGAGATTTAAAAAAAAAAACAAAACAAAACAAAAAAAAAAACACCCCCAAAAAACAGTAGTTGAATAAGTGTTCATACCTTTAACTGTAGAGGCCTTCTTTTGGTTTACCTTTTAAGTGAAATCATAATGCTAGGGTGAGTGAATGCACCTCCAGTGCCTTTAGAACAAAGATTTTTCTCAGCCCGCTTTAAAAAGGTGGAATATAAAAGGCCATTTTTCAGCAGATATGATAATGACCTAGATGAGAAAGAACAACAGCATTATTAGATCTCTATTAAAACCTTTCATCTACACAACTACACGCCTGTCGAGTTGAGCAAGTGTAGAGCCTTTCCATCCATCTCCATTTCAACACACACACCGTCTACGTTGGTTTCCGGACATCCTCATAGTGGACTGAATTTGAGTTCTTGCACCGACAGCCGGGTCGTTTGACTCTGTCATAGCAGCACTGACACACCGCCATGCATCCTTTAACCGGGAGGTAGCACAGGATACAGGGCAAGAACAAGGACAGGAGCGACACGGCGACCCAGCGCACGCAGCAGTGGGACTGCGTGCACGAAAACGGCTTGTCTGTGCACGTGTCCTCGTCGTCGCTGGAGCAGTGGTAGAAAAGGCCCTTGATGCAGCAGACGCACGTGCCGTACTCCACAGTGCTATCTGCTGAGCACACGCACCGCCGGCCGCACAACCAGCAGGAGGGGAGCACCCGTGGGCGACGGCAATCTGAACACTGACATCGGCCGCAGTCCTCACACCTGACTGAGTGTTTACCTTGATTTCTACTGACACTGTTCGTTGACGTCACCACCACTGGCCTGGACTCCTCATTCAGGGGTTTCAGCTCCTCCGAGTTCAGTTCGGAACGCTTGGGCTGTGTTCTGATTATCTGGTCGCTGTTCTCTGGGCTGCCGATAAGCCTCTGGTCTGAAGAAACGCTTCCCACGCTGGTCCTGATGCTGCTATGGGAGTCCTCTAAACTGGAAGACTGCATAGCACCCGCCGTGGAAGAGTTTCCGTGCAGGTTGCGGAGATTATAAGACCTCTCTTTGTGAGTCTCCTGCTGTCCACTGCTTCCTAAGCCCTGCGATGTATCCTGAGCACCTGAAAATTTTTGTGCAACAGTGGGCCCTTCTGTGTACTCATTGCTGCTCCCAGTTATTCTAATCTGATCCAGAGATAGCACTGGTTCAATATGGGGCAGCTGCCCTTTGTTCAACCCGGGATTTGGCGGACTGTCATCGGTCTGCTGAGTCCGTGGTTCAGAGCTCCCTTCGTCATTCGATGTACCCGATGGGCCGTTTACTGACGACCCCTGCTGCCCTCCTCCACCGTCGCTGTCGTTCTGATTTCTGGAAAACATCTCGGGACTGAAGGGCCACTGTGGCTGGCAGGGGACACATCTGAAGTCCTGTCAAAGAAACACACAGTTTATATCCGTATGGGGCACGTCATGCAAATAATGCCATGCAAATCCTAACCGATGTCAGTACGAGCACCACTATGGAAATTAGGTCTAACAAACACATCAGTGTGGCAGAAAAGATCTGTTAGATCGCACAGTCGATGTAATGTTTTAAGCCACTAGCTGCTGTCTGCTGGGGCCTGCAGAATCAATTTTATGAAGGCTTCCTTTGAATCACAAGCAAGTCTTTGTCTGCTCTCAAAAGGCAGGATAACCAAAGTTTGTTTGCTCAAAGCTGAATCTAAATCCACTCCCAGCCCTTACGTTTATGCCTCTGATATTTGAATTTAGGTGCTTTCCGGCTGCTATTTTGTGGAAACTTCCTGTTTTCTCTCATGTATGACAATAACTCAACATACCCGAAGCCAGAACATTTTTGCACATTTGCTTGGACTACAGCTTTAAAAAAAAAAAAAAACACAAAACAACAACAACACTATCTTGCAGTTCTGACTTACAAGCACTCACAACTTATCTCATCTAAAAAGAGTCCTTAAAACAAGCTGCCAAGCAGGCCATTGGATGCGCGTGAAAAACGCCCAGACTCCAATATGGACCGAGACACACGAGGTGAAATTAATGCCAGCTATGCAATGCTGGTAACGAATTGGTGCTGTGAGGTCATGCTGCTGAACATGAAGAATCATGCCCCTGGTACAAGTCCTACCACAGACCCTTGCTGCAGCGCTCACGCTTCCTGTCATCGATCTGGCATGTAACAAGGCTTAAAATGGCCGAACCTTCAGCTTCTCAAATAACGGCTCTTTTGATTGGCCAGTTTAGTTTTCATATTATATGCGCAGGAAGAAATTCACTATACTGAGATACTTAAAACACACAAAACCCCCCAAAACAATAAAGCTCGCAGGTAAATTCAACTGTAGCTTTGTCAACTTCGTTAAACTCAACATACCAATGCAGGCGGCGAGAAAGTCTAAACGCTCCTATAGAAAATTACACAATTATTCATGAGATTATGAAATTGTACATTTTACAATACCTCTGCTATCATTAATAAACTGCTTTTGTGACATCCCTAATCTGGTTTGGAACCTTACTCAGACATAAGCTTCATGATTAGTAACACGCCTACTGTTCCAGGTAAATTGTAATCTTAATAAATATAATCATTTAAAAAATATACATTTCCCTCTCCCTCCTCTTCTGATGAACATAATTTTAGGTCATCACTCACAGCTTTGTTGCTAATGTCAGTCTAAAGGCTGATAAAATTAGGCCTTTTATCAGCGCATCAGTAATCTGTCAGATTGAGCTTTGGTGCATGGCGATGTGTGATTTCTACCTTTAACCTTTAGTAAGCAAAACATTAAAATAACCAGATTATAGCAGCATCAATACATCAATTAATGTAATAAAAGTACGATATTTTTCCACTTTAACCTTCCAATAACCAACACGATCAAGAAGTAATTGTGAGGAAGGGACTGAAAGGGAAAACAAATTAAAGTTGTGGCCTTAAAGCCGATTCAGCCAACAGTCAAAATATCGTCCGACTACACCAAAAACATCAAAAAGGTAAATTACGCGTCAAATGACACGTTTAACATTTTCTACGCCCGTCTTTCACGGGGTCAACATTTCCATCGTTACAGGTTACGTACGCTGATGATCAAAGTTCATTTGTTTTTTTAAACACTGAAGACTGATGTGGGTCAAACTGATAACTCAAACGAAGAGTTGAAGCGTGTGAAAGAATGCATGTAAGAGGAGAGGGAACCAACTTCATTTACGTTAAACTAGAAAAAAAAAAAAACTAAAGCAAAGAGCTCCAAGTGTCTAATGAGAGTTTAAAGTGACGTAAACCGATACAACAGTTCCAACTACTGGATACTCACCCCAGATCAGCCATAGTTTCCCCCTGAGTGTGAGTAATAACAAACAGGCTCGTTATCACCAGCGTCTCACACCAAAGTAAATTTAAAAGAAAAAAGAAAGAAAAAGGTCTTGATTCTTGTGCTCGTGCTAATTACCTTTTAAATGCAATCTTTTTTGAGAGGTGGAGGGACCAAGGCCACCCCTCCGCCTTTCACTTACAATACAGGAAGGGCTTTTGTTTGTTGCGTGACAAATGGCCTGCAGCAACCTTCCCCATTCCAGCACATTTTTACATTGTTAGACAGCCGAAAAGATGATGAGTGACAAGATTTGAAGAAGAAGAAGTTTGGAGCAAAGTAAGAGGCCATGTTAAGTGGGAGTGCAGAGGGTTTGTGTGTAGTGGGACATCTTCGGTTCTTTTGGATTTATAAGCCCGGTTAAAAGGCTTGCAAGCACACAAGAGTCTGTTTGGGGGGGGGGTTAAGGGTTCCCTCATCTGCATGAGATGGCCTGTGTGCAAGCCAGTAGGAGGAAACTGAAGACATCAGCTCTTAGAAGTGACAGGTTCGAGCTTTCTAAAACTAAACAGAGCATCAGCAAAAACATTGAATGCTGAGTAAAACCAGAAAGCCCGATGACTCGCGCGGATTCTGATACGCAACCGATAAGCGCGTTTCCCCTGCGCGCGTGATATTTATCACGCAAACATGCAAGCGTGCGGCACGGAAAACACGTTTAAAAGAAAGCGAAAAGCTAAGCGGACAGCTCGCAGCAGCGGATGGACACAGTGCAGTCTGTGTGAATGCACGTATGCGCAAACACGTGCCAACTTGGACACGGCTACTTCCTAATAACCAGACACCAGCGGTGAGGTGAACAATTAAGTTAAATGAGTCATTAGCGAGAGCGAAGGCGCTGGCTAATTTTAGAATAGGCTAAAAGAGAAAAAAAAAAGGACTGGGGGGGGGGGGGGGGCCCCCAAAAAAAAAAAAAAAAAAAAAAAATAGGAAGAGGGGGGGGGAGGGAAATTTAAATAAAAAAAAAAAAAAAAAAAAAAAAAAGGGGGGGGGGGGGGGGGGGTGTCAGCCAAAATAATGAGCTAAAAACTAAGTCAGCAGCTATATTAAAACCATAACAGTGCACGTATGAGCCAAGTGCAACCTAAAGGAAGGGTGTTACAAAAACACTGCTAAGAAAAGTGTGAGTGGGGGGGATAAAGTTTATTAGTCCGCAGCTTCATAAAAAGCATGTGTATTGTTTTAAACAAAATAAACGAAGAATAATAACTACACAGGTCACACTTACCGTGCTCGCGACACTTTTAGACCCCCGTATAGGTGAAATAAATCCAAGCTGGGGGGGGGGGTATTCCCTGCGGCAACACTTCAGTCGGGAAAACCGTCGGTAAAATCCATTGAGAAAGCTTCCAGCCGGAGCGCTCCTTCAGAAGAAGCAGCGCTAAGATGTAAATCCCATGTTTCTGCGCAAGAGCACGAGGCGTTAAAGCACGCGAAAACTTCAAACAGCCGCCGCACGGTAAAGTTTATTAGCAAACTTAAAAAAGGAAAAAAGAAGACGGGAACTAGAGAAGAGAAGCAGGCGACAAACCTCCGGGCTGCAGGTACTTTTCACTCGGTGTGTTTTATCCGCGACGCGCAGAATGTCTTGCAAGTACTTTTTTTTTTTCTCGCGTGTGAGTGTGATTTTTTTTTCTCTCTCTCTCTTTCCGGAGAGGAGGTCGGGATTTGGGCTGTAAATGGCGTCAAGCTGAAGAGAGGGGGGGGAAACAGAGCGCTTGTTGTTACAGCGGATATATCGCATCCGGTGCTCAGCCATTGGCTGCCAGAAAGTAGCCATTCACACCCAGTCTGATCAAGCCCATCAACCGCTTTGGAGGTATGTGCGCTTGGGCCCGTAAAGTCTTCAGTTTCTTACCGCTGCTGACACATTTATTTATTTATTTGTTTATTTATTTATTTAAAAATAAGCACGTACAGAGTAGTCCCCTGAAAATAATGTGTTACCACGTGAGGGGGGTTATAGGCTGCAAATAAACAAAATGTCAGTACATTTTATTCGTTTTTAACTGCCTTTACAGGGTACGCGTCAATAAATGGCACACATGTAACACTGTATTAGTATTTTCTATTTAATGCAGTGTACTTTGTGACCTTGTGAAAGCGAAACAATGTAAAAGTTACATTACATTAAGTCTATGAGAGAAGTTGGTAATTGAGCACATTTTGTGAAGGACAGTATAACTGTTGCTGAATACTGAATTAACCTATATTACAATGTATCACCCTTTTCCAACTGCAAATTATGGCCTCAGAGTTAAAATTGGTCAGTATTGATTTTGTCCGATAGGATAAAGTTATCTCACTTATTGTTTTTGCTGGAAAATGAGATTGACAAGCATACCAAGACTAAAACCTGCCGTAAATGTCGCAGTAAGATAGAGTTGGTAGTTGCCAGCAGGTTGCCGTCCTACTTTTTCTTGTGTGACTGAGGAGTCAGCTTGCTCAGAATTAGGAGCTTGGGTTGTCGAGCTAAGTGTGTCCAGTGATTTTCAGTTGAGGCAGTTTAATGTAAGTGTGCTTCACTAACATGGTCTCAGGATGGTGATGCGTAAAGATTCCCAGAGTTTTGATTTTTATTTTAGAAATAAAATATGCTGTCTGTTTTTTTTTGTTTTTTTTGTTTTGGTGCTACTTCTCAGTGTTTATGCAACAGCTAAATTAATTTTATACATGGTTTTATTTTCAAAAATTGACTATAATATAAAACATATAATATATAAAGTACATTTACTCAAGTACAGCACAATTCCACTTCCTTTCTCAGGGAGATTGTGTACTCTTTAATTCTACTGCAAAATGCTAACAACTACGGTTGCATGCCCAACTTTTATACAGTCTGCAAAATGTGACTGTTTATAAAGAATGGTGTGGCTTTATTTATCAAAGTGCTTTTGTGATACTTTTATACTTTTACTTTGAAACACACCATCTCTTCTTTTCCCCCTTTTCAAAGTCCTTAATGGAAAACTACGGTCTCCCTCTAAAATCAAGGTAAGCTGAAGACAAACTGAGTTGCAGTGCCAGATGGAGTAGTTTTGCATACTCATATTGACTTTGCTTTGACTTACAGGGCACAAAGTTAATCTTACTGAACACCTCAGAACACTTTTTTTTTTAAAAATTTCACTTCTTTTTAAGCTCTTCCGCGAGGTTGCTATGGATTTAAATCCAAAAGCAATCAATAAGAATTGATACAACTAATTAGCAAGTCAATACCGCAGTTACCCCAGAGCTGCTGTGAATAATTATGAAGGAGCGCCACTGTGTGGCCATCTCCGCATACTACAGGCTACATTCAGTAGCGTGTGGATTTTCAAATCTAATAATTGAGTTACACCAGCTTCAAAATCAGTCCTATTCATTTAAATGACTATGATAAACAGATGGGCATCAATAAAGAAAGGCATGAAAATGAAAATAAGATGCAGGTCAGTGAGTCTGGATTTAGATTCAAGGATGAAAGACTGAATTGTTTTCATTAAGTAGTCAAGTCATACACTTATATCATCTTACAAGAAGGCCCCGAACAGGCTGTTACCCGCCTCGTGTCCCTACAAAATAATAAAAAGAGCAAGTAGCGAGCCTGAACTCAAGCAGCAGAGACTCAGTGAAAACAATGGACTTGGACGTCTCCATTCCCCTTTTTCCTCTAATTTAGTAATAGAGTGTCTGATCAATTTCAGACAGAATAATTATGAAGTTGTGAGAAGCACACTGCTGCGAGAGGTCACTTTAATCAGCTCAGAGTATGACTTGGCAAATTAACTTGGATCAGGGTCAGCAGGATCTCCAGACTTCCCACTTTCTTTCTCCAATTTGTCTTCCTTTGTTCCTCCCTGGCTGCTTTTCATTTGCCCTTAAAGCTTTGTTGTTTTTGATAACATGTTTCCAGCAGCGCACGCACACACACACAATGAGTAAAGGCACAATCAAGACTTGCAAAATAATTCTGTATTTAGGTGCTACATATGTAATGTTCCCCTTTTTGGTAATAAACACTGGACTTTGCGCTCATTTGATAATTTAGACACATTATGTTGTTGTTGTTTTTATTACTATCAAACATCACATTTTCACAACCAGATCTGTTTTCTACTTATGTCTGGTCAGACTTGATTTTTGTCCTTTTGAATATAACCTAATCCTATTAGAGATTTGTGTGAATATTATTCAGATTTTTTTGGGGTCATAATTAGTGTGTGAATTCTTGTGTTATGACCAAAAGTGTCTTTCTTAGGTCATAGTGGCCTTTCAAACAGTCTAATCAGCTGATTCTTGATGAAAGTGTTTATGTGAGCTGTGCAGTTCTTCCTAAATCTCATCAGCACATAGTTTTGTTTTATTTGTTGTTTTTAAAAAAACAAATTTCTCACATTTAAACGTTTCAACTCGTCAAACAACTTTTAATATTAGACAAAGTTAACTTGAGTAAATGATAGGGAAAAATCTCTGCCAACCTACATGGCCCTATATGAAACTGTGAAACTAGTTTTGCCACCCTTGACAGTAAGAACTGCAATTAAGCATTTGTGATAACTGGTAAATGGTAAATGCACTTTTCTACTCTACCTGAGCACTCAAAGCGCTTTATAAAACGTACTTCATGTCACCCAATCATACAAGCATTTGTTCTTTTGTGACGCCATGGTTGAGTTGTTGATCCACTCTTGGGATTAATTGGATAGGCTGGCCACTCCTGAGAAGGTTTACCGAAGTTTGATCCATTTGTGGATAATGGCGCTCACCATGGTTTGCTGGAGTTGCAAAGCCTTAGAAATGTCGTTGTAACTCTTTCCTGACTGATAGATGTCAACGCCTTTGTTTCTTGTCTGTTTCTTGTGTTGTGTTGCTGGTGATCTGGTGGAAGGTAAGAGGTTAAGCTATTCAAGTTTTGGCCAAACCTGCATTCACAACTACAGATTCCAAGGTCAGGAAATGTGTACCCTTCACCACCCCAAAAAACAAAAACACAGTTTCTGTCATCTTGTGTTTATTGTTTTGTTTTCAATATGAATTAAATTATTTAATGAATGGATAACACACATAATGCACAGTCTTAATTAAGAGCAAAGTTACCATCTTCCATCCGTTATGGCCTGTCTCCTGCCATCATTTGGGTCTGATGCTAGTCTAATCATACAAATGATTTCTCCTTGATGTAAAAAGTTTGAAGATTTGCTTTAAAAGTCAGAAGTCTGACCTTTGCCTTAGATAAAATAAGGTCAAGCACACAATATTTCCTTCCATTTTCGTCTCGTCGATATTCTCTTTCCTTTTGTGTCAGCGATTTCCTCCTCACACTCTCATGAATTTCTGTGTCAACAGATGAGTTTTCGCATCTGCGGCACAATGATGCGATGGCAGCAGATTCTCAGCAGACGCACTTCTGCTGACGAGCCCAAGAGTGAGCGAAAGGGTCAAGATTTAGGCTGATTTTCCTCTCACCGCTCTCGCTGATTATGTAAACACGAAAAACTTGTGCTCAACTGGACAGACACCCCTCATTTCCTTTCCACTGTGCATTTTCACTCAGAGCTGTTTTTCCATGAGGGAATTACTGCAATCAAGAATAGATGGATAGCACTGAGGCTCTTTGCTGGCTACATTCCTGCCCCTGCCAGTTAGACTCAACCAGAGCAGAGACTGCTAAATTAAAGAAGCTTTTAGCATTTCTATTCAAAATGTAACTGCTAGAAAGTGAAAATTAACCTTTGCAACCCTATATAGAACCCCTCAGTTTAATAGCTTGATACCATTGTTTCCGCAGACTTTCTTTTTGGATCCACCCTAACAGTAAAAAGCCTGTTAATTGAATTTAGTCATTCCAGTGTTGGAGGGCTTTACATCTGTCCCATACACTCCGGCTGCTGAACAAAGCGTGAAAAATGACCATCTACCCCGGAGTCAGCAAAGTCTGAAAATTGAGTATTTAATGACGTCCGAGTTATTGCAGTTCCGAAAGTTTTTGTCCTGCGCCACAAGCGGTAGAATTTCTTTTCTTTTCCCAGAATACTTGAACGGTGATTCTCACTTCACCCGCTGAGCTGGTCAGAAATGCTGTGCACATAAAATAAAAGTAGAGAAAATTGAAATGAAACCAAAAACCCCTGCTGCTGTGGGAGATGAACTGTGTCTGGGTTGTCAGGCAGACACTGCAAACTGTTTGAAATAGCTTTGTAAAAGGACAGAGACTCCCGAGTCCATCACCTTACCTCCCTCTCTGGCACACGCTGAGAAGGAGCTGCTGTATTGCTGGGCCATGATCCTGTAGCCAGATGAGTGGGCCATTACAGCTGCCAGGTTTAGTGCTGTGCAACTACATTTATTAAGAAACATGGTGAATCCAGAAGTCATTCACTTTCCAAGATGCATCTTTATGAAGATCCACGTAGAGGGCACATGCATTTACAGTGATGGCTTGCGTGGTAAACGACACTCTCTGGTTTTTAATTCATTTTCAGTCAGGACCTGGTGGGTTAGGGCAGATTAGGCAGATTGGGTGGTGCTATGGTGGGAAGTCTTAGGAGTCTTATGCTTATTAATCAAGAACAACTCAGCTTATCTTCCAGATAAAAAAATATTAAACAACGAAGGTGGCAGCCAAGCCAACTGTCAGGCTGGAAAAATGAGCACTTCTCCCTGAATTACAAGTGTGTGGGTACAGTGTGTGTTCAGAGCTAAATATTATCAGCTTTAGTTTAAAATGCAGTTACTGTCCTTTTATTAAAACTTTATGGCTGAGGTGTAATGTTGGCACTTGGCTTTTTAACTGACATGGTCATGTACTGTTCGTTTAACATCATATACAAAAAAAAAAAAAGGTTTTTAAGATTTGCACTTATTAAAAACCTTCTTGGATATCAAGTTTTTCTTTGATTTTAAATCTCAGCACCAACAACCATATCTGAACAACTCGCAGTTGTTTTTCCTGGTCTTGGAAGTATGTATTACGCACTGTTGTGTGTCAGTTATCTAAACCTAAGACTACAGTCCCGTAAATGAAAGTAGGCCAAATTGGTCGATGGAAATGAAAATGGTCAGTCTACAGAGTTTGACAGTGGATCCAAATATTTCATCTGGATACCTAAATGGCAGTCAGGGTGTGGTTTCCTAGGCTGTCTGGTGCCTCCATAGATATACCTAAAGCCATCACTGACCCACCACCAAACCAGTCATGCTGAACGTTACATACTGTCCTCCATGGCTTATCCAGATCCTTTTATTTGTCACACGTGCTCAGAGTGAAACTCCTCACATCTGTGAAAAGCACAGGGTGCCAGTGGTGAACCTGTCAAATCTGGTATTCTGTGGCGAAGTCCAATCAGTGTCCACAGTGCCTGGCAGTCAGCAGTGGGCCCACTAGAGGACACGAAGCCTTCAGGCCACCCTCATGAAGTCTGTTTCTGAGACATTCAAAGACCACGATGGAGCTTTCTTTTACTGTTTAAGTATAAACATAAAGGGAAGTCGAAAACCAATTTAAAGACACTGCAAAGCATTAGCAGTTGTTATGTCCCAGTAGAAATAGAGGCAATGCCATCAGCCTGTCTGTTCACTGCTGCTTTGGTTACCTGTAGAGGATCAGGATCGTTGCTGGGCTTTGGTCAGTTAACTGAGGCAAGTAATAACTGTAAATGTAATGTGATAACTTTTTTAGTACAGTCACGTGTTATATTATTTAAAAATCCAATGTGATTACAGCAACTTGTAACCATGTAGCATGTTACACCCAACGCTGCCAATCACTAGCACAGACAGTACAATCCTGTATGTGAAAATTCAACACAGTAAAATTAAATCGCTGTGACTCAGATGTTGGAGTCCAGCTGAAGTGATCCAATGCTGTGAACAGATGAAGCTGGTGTTTTACAGTACACATGCCCTATAGCAGGGTCACAGTATAAGATCCAGTGTATAGGGTAGCTTTTATTATAACTTGGGTAACTTGGGTGTTTCGCTTTTAACTTTCTGGCTTGATGGGACCTTAACAGAACATTGCTTTGGCTATTGATTGGCTGGTAGTGCTTGAGTTTAAAGTTAGAGCTGACTGGCTGATATTAGAGACACACTGATGCCTACAGCCACAGAATAAAATCTGACAGGCTCAGATCAGGAGAGTGTGATATTGAAGTAGACTCTGGAGGAATGACCTAAATAAAAATGAACTGGATTTTTCATTGTTATTACTTCATATGTCAGAAGTAAAATCCACAGAAATGGGATTGTCACATCTACCCATTTCATTTAATGGATAAATCTCACATTGTGACCTTGAGCACATAATCAATAAAATGTTAAGACAGTTTCTTTCTACAGCTAGTCCCACTTTACATTGACGTGCCAATCTTCCATTATTCGGTATTCTGTGTTTTACTGTGTGCACTAAAACGGAGAGCACAACACTATGGAGTTCTTTGAATACAGAATCTGTTCCAAGTCTTGTTGACTTCTCTGCTGCCTCCCTTTTCATTACAATACAGACAATACATGCAGCACAGAGAGGCTGTGCTGAAGCGTCTCAGTGGATGCTTATAGCAAGCTCGGCCAGGGCAGGATTGGAAAGGAGAAAAGGGAATCACAGAATAGTTGCTATTGGCGCTACGAGTCGTGATATGAGTACTGAGTGAGTCTCAGCTAGCCTTGCTTTTTGTGTGGGTGGTGAGAACCTGGTTATTCACTGGGTAAAAATCCAACAGCAATAGCAGTCTTGACAAATAATTCAATATAGTGAATTTTACACTTATTTAAAGGTCTTACTTGAAATAGGTTTAAATTTGCAGCACATTTCAGTATTTTTACAAGGAAAACTCTAATTATCTAATTTCTAGACTTAAAACAATATTAAATGACTTGCAGATTTTTTATGTTTGTCACTGCCAGAAATAGCAGTATAATAATATCATTATGCACTTTAATTAAGGACAGCACAAAAACAAAGACTGGAAAGGGGTTAAATCCTAAATTACATTTAGAGAAATGCAAGCAGCTCAAACTCATTTATTGTTCATTTCCTACTGACTTTGATGCAAACTATTAAATATGTGATATACAGTAACTACATCAAATCACACATTGCCTTGTCCCATTAGGAGAGGATTCATTCCTGCTGTGGAAGTAGGTCGATTTTAATATTACATGCCCCGGTCAGAGATTTAATCCGGTCTGCAGTGCATGTGAGTAATTTTTCACTCCGCTGCTGTAATTTTTCAGTAAATTTTTACTGGTCCTCTCTGTAATTAAAATACTGTCCAGAGCCCGATGAATCTCAGACTATTTAACTCCTTCTCCTGCAAGATATCCGCTCAGTGTAACGTTCTGGATTCATGTGAGTTGATTAAAAGATTTTAATGCCATCATAAAGGTCTATATATTGATTAACAGAAGAGAATTATAGCTGAGAGTTGAGCTATATTCATAAACTGCTGCAAGATCAGCTACACCTGGATAAAGCCGTTCTGTTTTAAGCTCTATTTATAGCATTTATGAAATACTTAAGTAACTAAAACCTCTTGTATTGTACTTCGTTTTTTTTTTTAATTTAGTTTAGTTAAGCTAGTTTAGTTTCTTTAGTTTTTATCAGGATTGTTTAGTTAACTTGTGACTCGGGCTTGTTATTTTTCTGGCTACATATATTACTATCACCAGCGAATGTAAAAAATTCACACACATAAATCCTAAATGATTCAATTAAACAATGGTGAAACACTCATTCATGTTTAGTTTTAGCTGTGATGCTCGTAAAAAGCAAAATCTACCGCCGTTGCTGCGTGTAGCTGGCTAGCATTAGCTTCATATTTATCATTGACAGTGTGTCCTGCTTTTGCTGGAAATTATTTGGTGGTCCCTTTCTTTCTATTACGTAGCTTAAATGTGAGCTGTTGAAAGCAGTAATTATACTCTGGTCCCATATAACACTTTGACCATTATGACTACACCACCCCGATACTCGTAGTCATACTTAATGGATTTTTATAATCAAAATAAATTAAATAATGACTAACATGTATTATTTAGCCTTTCTGACTATATTGGCTAAGCGTCGTTTTGACTAAGCATAATTTTTGCATTCGTCTAGTATCGTTGTTAGGCGATTGTTTGGCTCATTTTTTTTGTAGAAAACTTTTGACAGCTAATGATAGCGACAGAAAAAATAGCACTTGCAAATTAGCCAGTTTTCACCAAGTCTGTTAAACTTACACTTTTTTTTTTTTTTAAATATAATTTACTATTATGCCTAAACAACCTTCTTTTTCTTCAGAACCTAGAGCAGTACATTAGTGAGGACTAAACCAAAGTGAAAATAAAAAATATTTATTGATATGGACCTGGAAGATCTACTTGACACTTTTGAGAGAGGCAGGTAGAGAAAAATGGAGCAAGTGGTCATGTAGACATTTATAGATGTACAACTGAAAGGTGAGTATTTGGGGTTCAAATAAGTTAACTTCAAATCTTGAGTAATATAACTGGTTAGCTTATGCTTTCTGTCAGCTGTTTTACACATACCATATATCTTCTAATAGTGGCCTGTCTCTTATTGACGCCCGTTTCAAATAAATGCCAGTTTGAAAACATGTCACGACAAATAGAGGCCGGTCTCCAATAGTAGCCGGGCGACCTTCGACCCGGAAGTCCCTCCGCGCTGTTTTGGGTCCTCCCACGTCTCATCACTTGGCCAGCTGTTTCCAATCAGCCGTCATCTACGACAGGCGACATTTAAGCTGGTTGCAGCGACCATCGAAGTGGGATTATTACACTGAACTGGAACTGTTGGCTAGCGAACCTGCTAACTGTGATTTTCTGGTCTTTTACGTCCTCTTGAGGAGAGTCGGGCGGAGAGAAGTTTCGGGGAGCACCACTCGTGCACTAGGCTACCACAGACAAGGAGACACTTGGGAGCAAAGGAGGAGCACAATTGGGAACGGCATTATTTTTGAACTGTTGGAATACCCAGTCTAAAAACCGCGCCTGGGTCCTCTTTCCCTCTCACTTCTGTGACAATTCCGTCTGAGAAGGGAATAAGAGCTGGTCTCCTACAACCGCCGGTCTCTTTTAAAAGCCAAAATAATAAAAGCCAAATAATTTTTTGAATGAACGCCGAGGCTACTAATGGAAGATATACGGTATATACAATATACAAATATAAAATAGGTTGAAAAAGTAATAAAGAACCAGGCAAATGGTTTTTTTTTTACCTTTTTTACTTATTTCTGCCCACCTATGTCCACTACATAGATTTTTTTTTTGTTGCTACGTATAAACAGGATTAGCTGTGATTCAGTTAAAGTGGGAAATAAGCTCTATTGTGTCTCATTCTCTCTCTGTGTGTGCAGATGTTCACCTAAGCCAGTACAACTCCCCTGTTCAGTCTGTGCCTCACAATTAGGGTTATAGCAGATTGAGTGTAACATTTCATTTCTGGGACATGGCAAACCATCAGAAGAAGTACAATACACAGGAATACTAGAATCATTTATGTAGCAGCATATACAGTTGTGGAAAGCCAGGTTGGTGGAAAAATGAGAATGCTGGTACTCTGAAAACACAAACAAATTCAAAAAGCACCAAACATTTAACTGGGAACGAGGGGTCGAGGCGACCTGATGCAGGCGACAGATGCAGCCTGAATACACGCCAGCGTACAAAAGAACAGGAGAGCTTGATCAGACACTAGTGAACACAAATGAAATAATATGTCTAACCTTCAAAATAAAGCAGGAAGTAAACCAAACGTCGGACTGAGAGGCAGATGTGGGAAGTACAAATACTTCATTATTGGTTGTGGTATGTGGTTTCCTCTCATGATGAACTATCACTATCACTCCATTACTTTGGTGCTGAACAGTATTTTCTTTGATTTCTGAATTGATTTGGCGTCTGGCATATCCACCAAGTCAAACATCCGAAGCTATCCAATGTGGCGAGCAGCTGAAAGTGGCTTCTTCTTCAACTAATTTTGTTAACGTTTATACTCCCATCCAGTATGATGAGCTAAATTAGCAGGGACCTCTGGGAATATTGCTTGCCCCTGTAATGTTAATCGTCGTACACTGGCTTCCCTTCAGCAAAATTAAAAACCCACCCTCAGCAGACATACAAATGAGCATACATGCCTCATTTCTCCGCAGTCGATGGTCTGGTTGCTCTGACCTCTGCATCGCTCAGTGCTTGGTTCCTATGCAGTGGACGCTCATATGTTATGAGCTCGTTAGCAACTGCAGATGACGGGTCTGCAAAAGAGAAATATAGAGAGAAAGAAATGTAAAGCCATTCCCTGAAAAAAAAGGGTTTCTAACAATGTCAGCCTTTAGGAAAAGCTTGAGTGTGTAAAAATACATTCTGCTTTTGCAAAGAAGCTTCTGCACTCTAGGAAATGTCACAGATTAGCAGAAGCGGAAACCTCAAGGGCCTTCGGGCTGACACGTCTGCATTCCCTGTCTGTAAACAGCCGCATGTCGGTGAGTATATAGAAGTTTGTGTTCAATGGCAGGGTAAAAAAAGAAGAAGAAGAAAAAAAAGAGGCTTCATAGAGAGGGAGAGACATATTGCGTTCATCCAACACATTTCAGGACTGCGGACCTATGAAAATGACTCAAGTGGGAGCAAACTCAACAAGACCAGCTGTCCTGGAGAAAAGAACAAAATAAGTGCCAGTGCAGCTATAAAAACAGCCAGAGACACTGTAGATGCTCTCTCTGACACTATCGAATTTTTCACTCTGGGATTCTCCTGTGATGTGGCACAGCAAAAACCTCAAGATGCGGATGAATTTAAGCTTGTGTTTTTGCTTGCTTTTTTTTTACCTCTCTTGGTGAAGGGGCTAGAGCTGTGACCTCTTCAGAAGGTATACTGAGGCAAGGAGCCAAACAAACTCAGACGTGCCTCCATATCTCAAGGTTTTTGGCTGTCCAGCTGGGGTCACTGTTGTGATATGTTAAATAAATCTATGTGCATGTGTCTGACAGTGTCTGGGCATCTATCACATTAAGAGGTACTGGAGAAGAAGGGTGCAAGGTGAGGGAGTGTGCTCATTTGAGAAGAAGCTAACATGTTTGCAACCTTTAGTGACACTTGTAACATATGTGCACTCAAACTTGAACTGTTCGAGAAATGCCTGTAAGCAGGTAATGAGGACAGATATTAATTGAGTTAGACATATTGTACTCATTCAAGCATCAGCAACAGATATCGGTCTATAAGTAAACAGCATTTACCAATAGTTTTGAATAGACATTTGTCTGTGCATTGTCCCTCATGGTTTATGGATTTAGCTAATGCTAACCATACTTTTACTTTTACAGCCCACCTTTAACTCCGAACATGGTCACTTCTGCCTTCAAGCACAGAGACTTAAAAATGCAGCATTCCAAATCATGTGCAATGAGGGATCGCACCATGGCTACGTCTTTTATATACAGTCTTTGCTCTCATTGAACTCCTTTACACATGAATGCTCCTTTTGATAAGACAAAGGTAGTTATTTCCTCCTTTCATTCATAGATACCATGTGTGTGCTCAGCATTGTAGAAACAAAGTGCCCCAGCTTGGCTAAAACCAAATCTCTCTCCTCAACATTGAGATACCAGTGCATATTCAACTGGTTGCATGAGCTTTTAGAGACTACCTCAGTACAAAGATGCAAAATGCTGCACACTGACTCCGTTCTACAAACTGTTTTAAAAACTGGAAAAAAGTGTCCTTCAAATAAATAGCAGCAGATGAAATTACATCCTTAGACAACCATGTTACAATGGTAATATTTTAATAATTGGACACGAAGAAGTAGAAATGAATATACTGAAACTAAAGAGGGAAAGAAAAGGAGTGAAATTACATCGTCATGGCAACCTTTTTGGCAGAATGAGCCTTGCAACGACATATTTCCTTGCTCTCCAGGGAGCTGGGTAAACTGTGAATATAATAATGTGATAATGCATCTGACAAATGCAGGAGGTGTGATGTGATGGTGTGTTTTGTAGGTTCTCTCAGCTGCCATGATAGTAATGTGTTTCTCTAATTTCCTGTTCAAAGAAAGGAGGTGTCACTCCACAAAACAAGTTATCAGCTTTACTTTGCGAATGCTACATCTAAAGTGTTTGCATAATTTGGGAGGGTGCACCAAAATGCACTTTTTTGTCTTTCTGCCTCTGGTTTTGTAGCAAAATGATCCAAATAGTGCTTCAGTGGGCTACATGAATATTGCTTCTTTGAATGATTCAGGCACAGATTTTTAAAGTCTGGCACTGTGTGCTGAATGTCCTTCTCATTGTCATTCCTGGGCTGCCAAATGCTGCCGTTTGGTCAAAAATGCTGGATTCTCACAGAAAGTCGCTGGTTGTGTTGCCACATATGGCTCATTGCAAAAGTGAAGTGGTTCTCACTCCCCAAACATCACATGTGGATAGTTGTAAAGAAGCATGTGGTGTCCCATTTAAATTCACTGATTCAACTTCCAACCTTTCAAGGAGGGTTAATGTTGTGAACCAAAGCAACTGTTATTTTTAACATAATAATAAACCTAATCAGTGAGTGAAAATAAAACAAAAAAAAGCTTGAAACTTAACTCATCATCCACCTTACAAACTTTAAATTTGGTCACTATTTGTCGCAAATAATTTTGTTCTTAAAGTTTTATTGCGGGATGTCAGTAGATTGCAGATTAAAGTCAAATTAATCTTTTTTTTTTCTTTCTTTTTTCCCTCCCAATTCATTCAATCAAATTAGATTGTACCCTTTAAAAGTGACCCTGAGGTGAGTTGAGGATATGTTGAACTTTTACTGCTGTTAGCCTCTGTTAGCTCCTTTTAGCCTCGGTTAGCCTCTTTTAGCCTATGCTAGTTGCTGTTAGCCGGTGTTAGTTAAATAGTATTTGAGGTGGATCTAACATTAGGGTCTGGTGCTTAGTGAATAAATGGATAGGATTAAGAATGCAATCAAACTGTTTGTCAGAGGGAAAATATGATTATTGAACATAATCTAACATTATCCCAACTAATGCTAGCTGGCGTAATGTTAGCCTATTACAAGCTGTTACTGTTTCGACGGTCTCATTGTTAGCTGCCTAGAGATGGGAGTGTAAAAAGATGATATTTTATTCAAATGCATGCAATCATATTGGTTTAGACACCAATAGCACAAATCTAAAAACATTTCATTACCCCTACTGGTAAAACACTGCCCCCTGGTGTTAAAAGTGATGCAAAAAGCACCTTTAAAAGAGGCTGGCAGCACTATGTCTACATTTTGCAACAGCTGATTAGTAGCAAAAACAAGTTCATTTGCGACGCAATAATATCCAGATAAAATTTTTTTTTGACCCCCTGGGATAAGAGGCAAGAGGCTGTTGGAATTTGATATTGAATAATACTATAAAGCAATAAAACTAATTATAGTGATTTTCAGGGATATCCCCATAATAGGAGCACTCATTGCATGTAAAGTGCTGTCCCTGGCACCTGGAGCACTCGGCAATGCATCTATTTGACCACACACAGCACAGAAACTATGAGCAGTTTAAAGGAGCTCAAGTCTCATATGAGATTTACCGATTGAATCCGTGGAGGGTTATCACCTGAGTCATCAGCTTATTTGGATGTGATGAAATCAACTGATCTGATTGTGGGTGAGCTTGACTTAGTGGCCTACATAAACCAACCCAAACCTCAGCATATTTCACTCTTGTGACCAGAATTTTTATTCAAATTGTATCTGGCACACAACAGCTTAAAAATCTATTTCATCAGGATTAATGGAGATAAACCTAAATTGAGAGTAAGTAACATTTTGAGGTTATTTAATAAAAAAAAAAAAGTAGTCATACATATAGATTGATTAATGTGTAATTATATCTTCCAAGAAATCAATGGATTGTCATAAACTTAGAGTTAATCTATTAAAAGTATCATCTTGAATACAGTGGCTGAGATGGACATTGCTGTTCCACCTAATCATGATTTTTACTTGTAGTGACCACCTTATATGCCTTATAGTATATTATAAGGCATATAAGGTGTCG
>VURO01028613.1:0-19233 GCA_015108175.1 Pelvicachromis taeniatus | reverse complement strand
ATGTGTGGACAGAAACTAGCAGCCTGGAGATATACTGCCATAGTGGCTTAACCACAGAGAGTGGTGTGGTGTTTGTGCACACATGAGCATACTTCGTGCAGCTTTGTGTGTGGCAAATGTCCCATGAGAAGAGAGAAAAATTAACTCTGACCAGAATTATAGCGTATTACTGAATCTAGTAGTGCTTGAAGACACAACCCTCTAATTATCCAGACTGAATGAGTCTCAGGGTGGCAGTCTTTACTGAGATGTGCTGCTCTGCTAAAACTCTGCACAGCACTGTCCCAGTGTCACCACTATGAAATGGTTGGTGGTAACACAGTGGCTGTCTTTTAGAACTAAAAACACCAAATAGAGAAAGGTCAGAGCACAAAGTGTGGACGAGCGTGAGAATTGAGAGTGTTGTAAATCAATGGAAACCAGCTGTACAATAAGATGGCAGGAAGTGCACTCAAAACAGCCTTTGTACATGGTGAAATTGTATTAGTGAAACTCAGTTCCAGAAAGGGGAATAACTATAAGTTAGTGTGGAAACTTTAGCTGTGTAAGGATAACCTGCACAGCTGGCCTGGGAACGCCTTGGTGTTCCCCCGGATGAGCTGGAGGAGGAGGCTGGGGAGAGGGAGGTCTGGGCTTCTCTGCTTGGGCTGCTGCCCCCGCGACCCGGCCCCGGATAAGCGGCAGAAGATGGATGGATGGATGGAGGATAACCTGCATCCCAGCACGACTACTTAAACAAACCCTGTGTTTCCCTCAGTCTCTGCTCCTCCTGTTGAGCCTGAAGCAACTGCCTGACACACTGCTTCATTTCCACATTCATGCAGTCCACATCAAAGGGTACATTTGAGTGTATTAGTCTGCAGAAGTTTACATCAGGACGAGATGACTTGTCTTTAATAACACAAGCTTTTTTGACACAGTACCGAGTGGTATTTAAGGCATGTATCAATTAATTTTTACTGCAACATTGTAATGACTAAAAACACAAAAACTATAAGAGACACTAACCTGTGAATATGCATTGCTCATGCTTTGATTTGCTGAACTTACAGAGCGATCAGCCAAATCACCCTCAACACGCCTGATCCTGTTAGATCATAGCTGTTAAACAGGGCTGGGCCTGGTTAGTACTTGGATGGGAGGCGGTTTGGGACCTGGTTAGTACTTGGATGGGAGGCGGTTTGGGACCTGGTTAGTACTTGGATGGGAGACGGTTTGGGACTATCAGGTGTCTTTGCTGTAGCTCAAGAGGTAGAGCAGGTCACAGATTAGAGGTTCAATCACTGGCTGCTCCACTCTGCATGTCAAAACATCCTTGGGCAAGATACTAATCCCAAGTTGCTCTCCAACTCATGTGTGAATATTAGATAGAAAGTTAGTGCTTGTATGAATGGTTGAATGAGACAGGTTGTATAAACCGCTCTGATGCTGAGTTAAAGTAGAGATAGCAACAAGTCCTTTACAATGGACCATTCCTATCAGTTATAGCGTCCTCTGTTTCACACTGAGCATGGCATCCACGATTTAGAAGTGGCTTAAACATATTTAAAGAGTAAGCTTTTGAATGTGGGCTGTAAATAGCAAGTGTAATAGAGCATTATGCCCACGAGCAAGGATTTTAACTTTAAATTTGGAAAGTTTACTCAGTTTTACAAAATTTTATTTGCGAATCAACAAGCTCGCCATTAAAGTTTTGCTCTAGTTTCATTTTCAAAGATAAACTTTGAAATAGATGTAGCTATATTACGATAATGTACGTAGAATTTCAGACCTGTACCGTTTCTTAAAAACACAATATTTCAAGAGATGAAGGATAAGACTACTTGTTCTAGGTCCTTCAAATGTTATCTCTAATGATGACTCTATAAATGAACTCTCAGGAGTGTAGCTCATCTCAGCATAGAGTGATGGACGCTTGAAGTCCCTAAAATATTTATATTTTAGGGACTTATCTGCCTTTCTGTCAGATTTAGAGGCCTTACAGGGACCTACAGTGACCCTCACTAGGGTCCTTAAAGGTCACTTGAATTGTTTCTTGTAAATCATTTTTTAAATTGTCCTTCTTTATTACATATCTGCCTCCAGTGGTTGGATTGGGAACTTCTATTTGCAATTATATGTTGTAATGGCAACTGGCACACGCCATCTCTTATTGGCTAAAAAATACTTCTTTCCAAGTCATAAGGATGTATAAACTGAATTAAAACGCCTGGCTTTGGTTTCCAAATACCCTTTGGCTGCTGTACATAAAGATGAATAGTGGATCAAGTAGCCTTCTACTTCATCCAAATTTTAAATGGCTCCTCAAAAAGTGATTTTAGGAAAACAGCTACAAACACTTCTGTGTTCGTCCCCTGAGAAATTAATGACATATGCACCTGAACATTTTCATAATTAAGAAATGTATCCTGCCTCTGGAATCTTGACTTTTTACTTTATTTGTATTTGTGATGGACTTTTCCAGTAACAAAGTGCTGAACAAGAATAAAAGGGACGCGCTGTAAAGTTGTAATGTCTAAAGTTTTTTCTCTGTGTGTGTGGCTGCTTAAAGTTTTGATATCAGGCTGTTTAAAGTAAATCTAAAGTGAAATGTAAAATATATGTCAGTACTAACATTTGAGCCATAATGCAAACCAGTAACAAAAAAATAAAGCAGTACAGAGACAGCTCACAGAGAGATTTAGAGTTGATCTAATCTCGGTTGTTCTCCCCCATAGATTATGTTAAAATAATACCATAAAAAAGTACCGTATGTCAAATTGGCTATTATCTATTCCTGACCCACAGATGAATTACTGGATTACTTTGAAACTGAAAAAACTCAAAATAGGATGTTTTTTTCTTAACAGTCTGGTTTGTGCGGACAGATTTATGGAGGGTTTACTTTTATTTGCCTTCTTTTCTTTTGGTTTGTCGTGCTTAATGACCAAATCGTGTCATCATATCAACTAATTCGACAAAATCTAAATCCTGGAGTGATTAATCCAAACCACCCAAGAATCATACAGAGAATATTTTCCTCCATCTTCCTCTGTGATGTTAAACCCGACCAAACGGGCCTGTAGTCACATTTTCCATGTTTAAAGAACAATAATAGCCTGCTAAATCGTACAAACTAGCATAGATTTATTATATTTATGCTTCCCATGTTTACACTGACAACAAAATCTATTGCTTTCTAAACCAAGCACACACCCACACATACACACAGGCATATTGTAATCACAGTAGACAGTGAAATGGCAGGGCTGCATTCTTCCTGCCCTGCTGAGCAGAGCAGCAGAAAAATGTCTTAGATCCTTGTACTCTGACATGTTTGGCTGACCCGATAGGAATCCACTGATAAGAGAGAAAAGATGCAACACAGTGAGAGCGCAAAGCCAACGGTGTTCGAAAACACAAGTGTCGCGTTAAGCAGAAACGGTGCAAACAAGCCTCTGCATATGGCATGTTAGAACTAAATCTATATGTGACGCTATGCCGTCACATGAGCTACCACATGCTATGCTATATTGTATTCTAGACAGTTTTTCCTAAAGGCTATCTGTGTAAGATAAGGCCAAATGGCAGTCAGAGGATGGTGAATGATTGAATGTGTGCGTATCTTTTTACATGAACAGTGTGTGAGGATGTGGAGAGCAGAGAGGGGTGAGAATGATGATGGGATGTGTCAACACAGTCAGCTGCCGACAGGGAGACACAGACCTGCCCAGTGAGACATGGCTCCTCGGTGTCTCCTCAACTCAAATTCCAGCCAGCTCAGATTATTATCAGATCTGAAGATACCCTCCTACTCAGCCACTGGTTTTTGTGTTTTTCTTTTTTTTTTTATTCCTGAGTAAGATATGCCATGCACAGAAGACGGGTTAGTCATAAATAGTTTTCCCAGTTTGAGTTTTAAAAATATTGGCATTTAACAGAAGAACAAGTTTTGGTGTGAACAGTGTTTGTTATCCAGGTTAAGAAAATATTCCTACATTAAAGATGTGACCTTATTGAACTTGCCTGAACTGTCCATACTGATCACCAGCATAAGGTACCTCTCCTAATGCTTTTCAATTCAAGTCAGTTTTATTTATAAAGTGCCAAATCACAACTACAGTTGCCTCAATGGGCAACCTGGGCATACCCAGGACACGCTGGTGAGATTATACCTCTCGGCTGGCCTGGAGGTGGTTGGGGAGAGGGAGGTCTGTGCTTCTCTGCTTGGGCTGCTGCCCCCGCAACCTGGCCCCAGATAAGTGGAAGAGGATGGATGGATGGAGTTGTCTCAATGCACTTTATATTCTAAGGTTTAGACGCTACAATAATACAAAGAAAACAGAGAAAGCCCCAAGAATCATATGACCCCCTATGAGCAAGTGTTTTGGTGACAGCGGGAAGGAAAAACTCCCTTTTAACAGGAAGAAACCTCCAGCAGAATCAGGCTCAGGGAGGGGCGGGGCCATCTGCCATGACTTGTTGGGTTTAGGGGAGGAAGACAGGACAAAGACATGCTGAGGAAAAGAATGAGAGATTAATAATTAAACGCAGAGAGGTGTATAAACCCGACTGAAGAAAAAACAGTGCAATGCTTTTCAAACCATCTGTTTTTTAAAGGTTCAAGTTTGTTCTGATCTAACATTCAGTCTGATTTATATATCAACACCCCAACAGAATACAAAGAAAACCCCAACGATCAGACGATCCAATATGATCAGGCATTTGGCGACAAACTAACTTTTAACATGAAGAAAGCTTCAGCAGAACCAGGCTGAGGGAGGAGCCATCCTGGGTGAGAGGAAAGAGAAGCGAGCAGAGAGACAGGACAAAAAAAAATACACTATGGGTAAGAGATGAATAATTAGTAATGATTAATGCAGTAGTGGTGTATAACCAAGTGAAGAGATGAGTGAAGAAGAAACACTCAGTGCCTAAACTTAATGCAGAGCAACTAAAGGAGGATTCAGGGTCACCTTTTTGATAAATTATAACTATATGCTTTGTCAAAAAGGAAAGTTCCAAGACTTCTCTTAAAAGTAGAGAGGGTGTCTGTCTCCCAAATTCAAAGGTTCCACTGAAGAGGGCCTGGAAGCTGAAGGCTCTGACTCCCATTCAACTTTTGAAATCTCTAGCAAACACAAGTAAGCCTGAAGTCTGAGAGCAAAGTTCTCTGTCAGGATAATATGGAACAATGAGGTCTTTAATATATGGAAGGCCCTGATTATTCAAAGCAAATCTAAATAAAAGACTCAAACCAGTGATTAATGTTTTTTGTGTATGTAAAAATATGTATTTTATGCCGCGTGTCATTCAGCTCCATTATTTTTAAGAAACTTGGAAAAATATTCACCTTCCACATTAAGAAGTGGTGCCCTTTAACATCCTGAGAGCATACCATTGTTCACACTTGTGCATGCTGTAGTGCTTACACACAGTAAGTGATCAGCAATGATGGCATGCAAAGACCACACAATGTCAGTAGGTTTTGGCATCTTGTAGCAATAAATGGATGAAATAAGTGTGGCTGCAGCACTGGGATAAAAACTCAGCTAAAATTCCCAAATCAGTCTACACTAATGAAATAGGAAGTGTTTTTCATAGAAGACAGGTAGTCGGTGCAGTTGTTCTTCTATGGTTTTAGGCTGTCTTAGTTTCCTCTGTTTCTTCATGTGATACCAGACTGACTTTATGATGTTGAGATCAATGCTCTGTGGGGGTCAGGCCATCTGTTGCAGCACTCCTCTTTTTTCTGACTCTGGCTGCATCTTGGGGCTTGTTTTCTTGCTGCAGAATGAATTTGGGGCTGATCAGAGCTCTTCTTGATGGATTTTGCCATTCTTATGAATTGTTTTGCACTTGTATGAGTCGTTCTAAAATGCAAAGCTTGACGTGTATTGCATCAGTAAGCAGGGTGCAGCAATCAGTCAGTTCGCCTTTGCAGAGCTGCGTATACAATACTTTGTATACATGGATGGGGCATATGTGATGCCTTCACCGTGACAGACACACAAACAAACACACACACACACACACACACGCATGCATGCATACTCATGGTTCCCACTAATGATGGCAAAGCAATCAATCACAGTTGGAAGCTTAAGCTTCTGATCTATAATTCATAGACTTTTTTAACAACATTTTGACATGCGTGTAGATTTTTGAAGCACAGACATGCATGTTGCTCTGTTTTTCCAGTCTAACTGATCAGTCAACAGATCAGAGGCTTTGAAAACAATGTCTACTTGAGTAAATCACCTACTCACAGGATCAGACACCTTTCACTGGGGTCCAATATTCCATATGGCGGGCCCAAGTAAAACTTCACATCTGAGTTTGAACAATCCACTAAACACTGGACATCGGACAGACGTGCCGATCGTGTCTATATCGGATAAATTCTGAATGTCTACACGACGTCCAACCTAGGCTCACAATTTGGACGTCAACCATGACCCAGTTTGCATGTAAATATGACAACATTTCAACATTTGAATTTTGGACTGCATATGTTTTTTTGGATGTCATGTGTGACATGTGACGTATATTGCAGGAGCAGAAAATGTAAATGTACATTTTTTTTTATTTACAGATATCAACATTGTTGTTATAAACATGATACATTTGAAAACAGGTTATTTATAAATAAACATGAGTTATTACGTGTTAGCCTATTGAGTTATTCAGCACATTTTTTTGGTTTTGTTTGTTAATTTTACATAACTTGTTTATTTATTTAAATTAATCAACTTATTTATTTGTAGCCAAGTTAAAATGATAATTTATTAAAATGTGTTGAAAATTTAAAAAAGTGAAAATCAATGTTAAAATGTAACATAACAATGGGTAAAGTATTTATTAAAAAAAGTAGGAGAGGAGATGTCCGTGGATCACGCTGCATTCCTCTCACACATAACTGTTATAATCCAGTCCCACCTCTGATGGTGACAAACTGTTCCACATCATTTTGCAATAACTTGACTTGATTGTCTCAGCTGCAGATGATAAGTGGAGACGCATACAAATGTGTAAACAAAGCTACTGGTAGCTTATAGAAAACATATCCCCCGACCTCTGGAAGCACGGGACTACAGAATCTATAGACGCTGTAAGAAACAACGTGTACAACGAGTCTATGTTTGATGTGGAAAAGACACAGACCACATTTGGACTGTGATTAGCCCGTACACACACGTCCACACTAGACTTTTAGAAGATGTAGAAAATAAAGACTTGACCTGGTGTTACAAAACAATCAGTGAACCAAAATTGAACGTTGAAAAATGACACATAAAAGACATAGTTCTGATGTCACTGTGCACAGTGGGAAGATCTTATATTTGGCACCAAATATAGGATCCAAGGCCATCCTCTTCCTCCTATCCTTATCAGGGTAGCGGCAGCGGGATCCCAGTAGGGCGACAGGCAGGGTAAAGCCTGGACAGATTGCCAGTCAGTTTTATGGCTATCACAAAGCGACAGACAACCATTCATACTCACATTCACACCTATGGACATTTAGATTCACCAATTAACATAACCCCTCTAACTCCGGACCTTCTTGCTGTGAGGCAACAGTGCTCACATAGCACATATAGCAGACGTAGAAGTGACTGAGAGGGTGAAGTCACCAGCTACTGCTCGCAAGCTGCATTTATAAACTGTATGGGTGCTATGGACTGATAACAGATGCTACATAACAATTTAGTGAAATACTCAAATTTCACTCTTCAAAAACTGAAGCACAAACTTCTTGGATAGGCTGTACCATACAAGGAGACATATTCATTTTCATGAATTCCCATGCAGGGAACACAATATGGGACTAGAACTCAAAAAGACAAAGTGACTCACATCAGTGTGAAAATGACAAAGCCATAGTACACACACCACGAGATCATCCAAGTCAGATCAATAACCGGTTGAAAACAAAACAGTACAGTTTAATGCCAAAACTATTATTTGCTCAGTTTTTCATTTTTTGAAAATGCTTCTTTACTTTATTATTAATATTATTAAAATATTACAATTACAATATTACAATGCATTTGTATTCTTTATCTTCAATTGCTAAAATAACAAGAATGCACACAGTTTCACACACTGACTCCATTTTTATTATTATTTGTATCTGCAATATATACATTTATGCCTCAAACACAAGGAAGGGAAGTTAAAATATCACATTGTATAGGATATTTAAACCCATTAAAACAAAATGCATGATTTGAGTAATTGGAGGTATGTATGTGGTCAGACAGCCAATGTTCACATTACTGAACGTGACAATCTCATCAAAATCAACCAAAACACAGTCTGGCTTCATTAAAGAACCCCAGTCCTTTTAAACCAATGACCTCTTCCATCCATGCATGTACTATGAGCTGGATTACTGTACAAAGCATGCCTCATTACACTCTCGATTTTTTCCCCTATCAAATCTACTTTGATCTCTAAGCAGCTGAATGCCTGTTTACCTGTAATTGATTCCCTTTTGGAAACACAAATGCAAAGCGTCCACGAAGAAGCATTTGAAAAATTGTCTGCAGATGTGATTTCTACACTGTCCAAGATTTTTATCCAGGCCTCCCTTTGATAAAACTGACCGACAAAGGGAAACATTTACTCCTCTGCACAGGCTCCAAACATTTCTTCTTCTTCATCCCAGCCCCCAGCTGCATATGGAAAGGCTCTGCTGAATAACTGATCCAACCTTCCTGTCTCTCTGGCAGCACATCTATTAGTTCAGCTGCTAGTTTGACTTGGATATATGACATGCTGGCTTTGCTTTCTACCTTTGTGCCGTTCTCATTCTGTTTGGACACATGCCCAAGTGCATCTGGAAAGCACCCTGAGTGTATAGTGTGCGAGGGCGATGAAAGACTCCTGACCTCAACGCTGGACAGTAAGAGCATGTCCTATAAGGTTTAATTCTGACTTTGAGATAAGGAAACATGCAAAGGTAGTACTGAGAAGATTGTCTCATACTCTACTAGGGTAGAAATACTATCTTACTAACAGTCTTGAAGCACTTTCCCAGAATTCTGGTACAAAGTGATTCTTGCAAGCAATAAATATATATTTTTCGATCCTTCTGTCTCGTCTTCAACTTTATCAACAGCTGTTCATCCATTGTCCTTTGTGTTTGGTGAGTGTATCGCCGGGGACCAGAGTTAAAGTGCTGTGGAAGCTGAAGTTCTTGGATAAGCGTGTCTCATGTTTTGGCTAAAAGCTGCTCTTTGTTACTGGTGTTTCCCCTACAGGAACTGCTGCCTGCTCACACATACACACTATCTTTGTGAGCACATTCACTGACATCATTGTGTTCCCAAGAATCTGACTTCTAAGTTTACCCATCACTGGCCCAAACCCTTATACAGCAATAGCCTAAAGCTAAGTCTAACTTTAACATTAGCCATTTAACTTTAACTGTTTTTATTTTTTTCCCTTTGTTCCCTGTGACAATAGACTGCCATCACTCACTCGGGTTGTTTGGATGAGTTACCATCGGTCTTCCAGTTCTTCACAGCCGTGCTTTAAACAGGCAGTCCAGCAAAGCCACAAAGGTCAAAAAAGGTCAAAGACTCAACTGACCTGATTTCCTCAGGCAGCTTGTTTCATAGCTTTGGGGGCTTTTAATGGGGCAGTGTACAGGGCAACTAAGATGCCACACATGTTGTCATGGTCCTGGGTCAGTCACCCAGCCTTTTAGGTTGTTGTTATTTTTATGTATTGTTTCAGCTCCCTGGCCCTCGTGTTTCCTTGTGCTCCCTCTGTCTCTATGTAAAGCCCGTGTCTCTGCATCTGTGTCTTTGTTTGTGTTTCCTGTTTAACTTTGTAGGTCCTGTCTCGTGTCTAGTTTGGCTTCCTTAGTCTCGTCAGCCCTGATTTGTCCCTGCTGTGTTCTCACCTGTTCCCCATCCCCCTTGTGATCTCCGGTGCATTTAAGTCAGTTTGTCATTGAGTTCTTGTCAGGATGTCTGTTAACCTCACCTCAGTTTGCCTTCGTGTCTCATCGTCTGTCATAGTCTGCCTTAGTTTCTAGTTTTTCCCAGTTTAGGTTAGTTTAGCTTTTGTGCTTGCATTCCTGCCATCAGCCAGAATAAAGGCTTGTTTTCTGTTAAAACCTGCACTCCTCGACTCCTCATCTCTGTCTGCTTCTGGGTCCTCATCCTCAACACTACGGCGCGCACCCCGCGCCGTGACACATGTCTCCTGTATACATGTAATCTTGTCATCCCTTGTCACCTGCACTCAAGCCAGTGTACTCCTACTGCTGGTCCCAAGCCAGGATAAGCAGAATGCCTTTTACTGACCCACTATGTGCACACAGACAAGGAATTTGGCCCTGGCTATTTCTTTGTAGTTAATGTGTATAAAAAAGCAGACAACAAACAATACTGACAATATGACAATATGTGATAATCCCAAGTGTTCATCAGTGTGATGTCCTGTGGAAAGAAACTTTACAGATGTCAGCTTGTTATGGCGTGCAGCGCTCTGTAGCACCTACTAGAGGGAAGGAGATGGAACAGGCTGTGACCAGGGTGTCATGGGTCTGCAGTGATGTCCACTGTAGTCTGTTCATGTAATCTTTGGTGGCTGATCCAAACCTTACAGTGATGAATGAGCAGAGAACAGACTGGATTATTGCAGTGTAGAATTGGCATGACAGTAGATCCCAGAAACCTCCACACTAGTGTCCACTGTCATCGCTACAGTTTTGAGCGTATTCAGCTCAAAGTTGTTCTTACTGTGTCCTTTGGTCATTAAAAGAAAAACTCACAATGGTCACAGAAATAACTTTAATCTGACAAAACTAATAATAAATAAAAATTCTATAAATGTTAACAAATGAAAGTCAGACATTGCTTTTCAACCACGATTCAACTGAATTATTTAAAAAAAAATAAATGCAAGGAACAGGCCTGGACTAAAATGATGGTCCCCCTAGAAAAGACTGAAAATAATGTGACCAAAGGAACATGTTAATTCAAGGTGTGTCCACTAATTAGCATCATAGTGGACTCACTACAATCTTGTAATCAGGCAGTGGGCCTATATATAGGGATCCAGGTAGTCACTGTGTTGTTTGGTGACAAGGTGTGTACCACACTCAACATGGACCAGAGGAAGCGAAGGACAGAGTTGTCTCAGGAGATTAGAAAGAAAATCATAGACAAGCATGGTCAAGGTAAAGGCTATAAGACCATCTCCAAGCAGCCAGATGTTCCTGTGACTACAGTTGCACATATTATTGAGAAATTTAAGATCCATGGGACTGTAGCCAACCTCCCTGGACGTGGCCGCAGGAGGAAAATTGATGACAAATCAAAGAGACGGATAATGTGAATGGTAACAAAATAGCCCAGAAAGACTTCTAAAGAGATCCAAGGTGAACTTCATGCTCAAGGAGCATCAGTGTCAGATCGCACCATCCGTTGTTTGAGTGGACTACATGGGAGACGACCAAGGACTGTTGAAAACAAATCATAAAAAAGCCAGACTGGAATATGCCAAACTACATGTTGACATGCCACAGAGCTTCTAGGAGAATGTCCTATGGACCGATGAGACAACAATGGGACTTTTTGCCAAAGCACATCAGCTCCATGTTCACTGACGGGGAAATGAAGCATATCGAGAAAAGAACAGTGTCCCTACTGTGAAACATGGAGGAGGCTCTGTTATGTTCTGGGGCTGCTTTGCTGCATCTGGCACAGGGGGTCTTGAATCTGTGCAGGTACAATGAAATCTCAAGTCTATCAAGTCATTCTAGAGAGAAATGTGCTGGCCAGTGTCAGAAAGCTTGGTCTCAGTCGCAGGTCATAGGTCTTGCAACAGGACAATGACCCAAAACACAGTTAAAAACACCCAAGAATGACTAAGAGGAAAACATTGGACTACTTTAAAGTGGCCTTCTATGAGCCCTGACCTCAATCCTATTGAGCATCTTTGGAAGGAGCTGAAACATGCTGTCTGGAAAAGCTGCCCTTCAAACCGGAAACAACTGGAGCAGTTTGCTCATGAGGAGTGGGACAAAATACCTGCTGAGCGGTGCAGAAGTCTCATTGACAGTTACAGGAATCAAAGAATTGATCAGAGTGGCTGTAATCATTTCTGTCATTCAAGGTTTATATTCAGAAAGCAGTCACCCTCTTTGTTTTTGATATTTAAATATCATCTGCTGGTCAACTCAGTGACTATTGAACAAATGGCGTGTTCCACTGTGAGAGGGAAATAGTGCACGTGATAATAGCTTTAACTTCCCTGTTAACTATAAATCCATGATTTTTCAACTATAAATAAATGGCATTTCAATATATATGAAGTATATGCTGTGCCGGAGTAAAAAAATATACAAAAAGTTGGTGAGGAGCAGGTGGCGGGGGGATCTGAAGGTGTTAGACCTTCATATCCCCCCCACACACACACCTTTTTGGTGGTGAGGATGTCTTCCTGTTCTGACTCACTGCTCGGTGAATGGTGATGGCATCCTCTGTGGGCCGATTTGCTCTGTAAGCAAACTGGTGAAGGGTCAAGGGAGGGGGGTAGACAGTCTCAGATGTGCTGAGACACTACCAGCTCAAAACACTTCATGACTACAGATGTGAAGGCTACAGGTCTGTAGTCATTGAGGCTATCTATACCGGCCTTTTGGGGCATGGGAATGATAGTGGAGGCCTTCAGACAGGTGGGAATCGTGGCCCGAGTAAGGGAGAGGTTGAAAAGTCTGGTTTTTGCTTTAGACGCAGCCCCTGGGATGTCGTGGGGGACTGGCAGCTCTCCTGGGGTATACTGCTCTCTGTTTCCTCCTCACCTCATGTTCCCATAATTTCCCAGTCAGTCACAGGAATGACTTTTCAATAGTGGAAAGATGGAATGTACCACTTTCTGAGGGGTCCCATGGAACAGCCCAGCTGAGAATAGTTTCAATTTGGTCAACTATAAATCCATTACTTTTTAATGCCTTTGTTGTCGCCTGGTCAACTAAACAGATCAATAATCATTAAATTATACAACAACTTTGAATCAGTGTTATTCCAATGTCATTACTATCACACTGTCAGGTATCATCTGTAATTTAATATTGATTTTAGCAATGAGATTTAAATTTCGACTATGATTCAGATGAAAAATCAACATTAATTCAATCTCATCTTGCTATCTGGGAAAGATGAAAACCAGCTCAGAAAGTTGTTTCAGTTCTGGGTGCATTGTGCACTACACTCACACACTCTCATCCTTTGGTGCAATATGAATAAATTATACAAATAAAAATGTTCTTAAACTGAGCATTAGGTAGAAACGTCACTACTGGCCTCCATCAGAAGTATTCAAACAATGAAAAAACGTTAAACTTAATGGCCCGGACATTTAGAGCTACTTTGAAGTCTTTGGCGCTGCGACAATGAGAAGCGGACTTTTCACTGTAAAGCTGAATTTATGACGTCACCGTCATTCTTCATAATACTGACGCACAACAGGTTCTGATCAACACGTTTAACACACTGCTTACCGAAACTTCACTCAAGTAATCACACTACTTTTAAGGCGTTACTTAGCAACACTATTCACACTGGTATATAGGAGCGTAGGGATCGGCGGCAGTACGAAACAAACAGCTCCAGAAGCTGAGTGCGCAGACAGCTCTGGAGGTAGTGGTGTGGCACACGCTACGCGCTATGGACTACTGTTGATCTGTGGAGGACGAACCAGCGCACACTCCAGCTCCGTTTGGTGCTCACACACCTGTTTCATTCACCTCGCTCCATTTCTGCTGACTGATAACTGTTATCGTGATACATTGAGTATTAGAGCGCTTATTGTTGTAGAGTGAGGGAAAAGCTGCGCGATCATGAAGTCTCTGCTTGTAGCAGTTTTAATGGTTCTCATCGCCGCCGCCCAAGTTTCCGGCGAGGAAAATGACCCCAAAGAAGACACTGATTACTGGACGAGCACTAATCAAATCCAGGTATTTACTTATACTCGCTCCTTAATAATTCATAAATGCCGCTGTTTAAGTATCTCGTCTTTTAGTCTCGTTCTGTGGATGGAAGCAGAATACATTTATCTACCGCCTAACAGGCATAAGGAAATTACTTTGACGCAAGTTTTTTTTGTCTTCTTTTTTTGAGAACAAAGACATCACTCTACAGAAGTATGTTAAATCCCAGCGTCACACAGTAGGATTGCATATTTGTATTAAAAAAATCTTAAAATTATATGGATACACGAATTTACTGAAAAACGCATAGAAAGGCTTATATATTAGCTTAATCACACTTTAGGAGCGACTGGATATATCTGCACTTTGTCACAATGCCATCGTCACTCTGTGCGGGACATTAGTAGCCCATAGATACATATTGCCAGTCACACTAACGTATACTGCATGAATATATCCTAAGATGGAAACAGAAAACCGCAAGAAAAGATCCCAATTCAATCTGCATTACTCTGTGTATTTGTGTGGGTGGACTGGTGGGTGGGTCTTTCAGCTAATATCGATTAAGATAAGGTTCTGGCAGAATTCAGTTTTATTCCCCTGTGATAATGACGTGAGCAGGTACATATGGTAATAGCACAGTTGAGGTATAGTTTGATGACACTAAATAGATACCAGTCCAATGTAATTTTTATAAAAATAAGATCCACTCTCACTCCACTCTGCGTCTCAGTGTAAGCGTTCATTCTCCCCCTCCACTCAGAATGGCTGGATTTCCAACGACCCCTTCAGAGAAGCCCTGCTGAGAATGACAAGAAAGCCCAAGCCACATCAGTTTATTGGTCTGATGGGCAGGCGCTCTATGGGTAAGAGCAATTTCTTAATAGAAGTACTTTTCTATGCACCAGTAATTCGAACCTTTCATTTTTACTTTCATCCTCCCACAGCAAACACACAGATCACCCGCAAAAGTAAGTCCTCAAGTCCTTATAGCTGTATCACTTTTCCTACTCTTTAATTAAAACTCAGAACAAGAAGACCTAACCCAATTTACCACCATATCACTTATATGAATTATAAGTATCACTTTTAATTAAGAATAAATTACAAGTGATACTGTAATAATCCTCCCATGTTGTAAAGTAAGATTGCTGCGGTGACCAATCAGAGAGGTATCCATCAGCTGGGATGTATGGCTCATAATGATGAGGGGTTTCTTCAGCGTTGTCCTCTTAGACACCTCTACCTGAGGCTGGAGTTCTACTCCCAGAACTGAATCAGTCTTCAAGATTCATTTATTCAGTCAGTTGACATTAGCAGCTTTTATCCTGCCAAACACTGCTGCATAGAAAACCACACTTGACACCACAGAGTGATGGAAAGTGATATAAACAGCCATGCCTTACAAATGCTTTGCACAAAGTACCGCAGCAATTTCCTAATGTTGTAAATCTGCTCAACATTTGGCAGTAAACCCCTTTTCTGATTGTGGTGTTGAACGAACGGAGCTTTTTAGTAGATACAGGTTCTGCTCCGTGTCTCATCCTTAAAATAAACCCTTTTAAATGGACTGAAGAGCATTAAAAAGCATTCAGGACATAACCCATAAGAGCCCAGACACATTTTTACTGGCAGGAAAACTATGGGCGACTCCGTGTTTAAACTTTAACAGGAACTTTCCTCAGTGTGTGAAAGGACGGGGTTCTTTAATATCAGACACACAAACAAAGCCAAGTTTGCAAGGGTCAGATGGACGTGTGTGCTTTTCTCTAATAATTTGCATTTTGATTGAGATTAAAGACCAAAAAAAATAAAAAATACATGGAGTCAATAAATATATGGAGACAGTGGGTGGAGAGGTGTGCACAGCTGTGACAGCTCTACAGATACCAGCTCACTCGGAACAAAAGTGGAACACATTCAGAGCCTTTGTTCCACAAACAGAGCATGGAGCAGAAAAAGCACAAACTAGACGTGCTCACAGTGTTCATGTCTGTGGGCAAGAAATGCAGTAGACACTGTCCCAGGGTTTAATTAACAGACAGCCACCAAAGATTTTTTTCTTAATGTTCTTTGAACTCATTAATTAGTGAGTAAAGAAGGTGGTCCAGGGGAGACGCCTGCGTGAGGCAAAGAGGGAAAAGATAAAGAGCCATGAGGAGGAGGGGATTTTCTCTTTCCTCTGTCATAGTTTGCGTTTCATCTGAATTAGGCACCCACTCAGTGATGCACTCAGTGCAGCATAAGTAAGCAAACAGCTAATTTATTCCTGTACTGCAGCAGGACCCACTGTAAAACAATCATAAGACAGGGAGCTTCCATACGTGCCCTCAGGACATGTGACCGTTCAGTTGACTTGCTCATGCTTCAACAGTAAGTCTTTAATACTAACAGAAAGAAACCAGCAAGACAGCATTAGAGACATTACGGTTTTCTTCTTGTAGTTAAATAAATGATACATTCATTGTAGTGTCTTATCTCAATGTCGTTCATATGAAGGGCATAAAGTGAACTCCTTCGTTGGACTGATGGGGAAGAGGAGCCAAGAGGAGCCAGGTCAGTTCACTTAACGAGCTTTCATTTTCTCAAAAACAACGTGAATCCTTAAATTGGCATTTTTCCTTTTTCTGCAGAGTCTTATAACTGGAGCACAAAAGAGATGTATGACAAGCGCCGCTAAGCAGCCGTCGCCTCTCTGCTTCTCGTCAACGATTCTTCAGTCACAGGACGGGGACTGGATGTTGGTTTTGTTTTTCTCCAAACCACGTATAGCTGTTAGCTCATTTAAAAGATGACATTTTTCTTACTGTAGTGATATAGCAGTTCCGTACTTGTATCAATTTGATCTGTTTCAGTAGAAGAAAGTGGAGTTTGAGGAAGTGTCATTATTAATTTTAAAGGATTTCTGCCAGCAATTTCCACCATCTGCCATGCTCCAGTTTTCTGAAACGCTAGTTTCACTTCATGACTGTTTGTTTTTGCTAATACAACAAAATAGCACATTTTGGCTTTGAAGCTGCCTTGTTCTTTCATCTGCATATGTTGTGATGTATTAACATTAATGTTAAAAATTGTATTAAAATTATTTTATCACTGGTTCAATCTTAAGCTTATGCAGTGTGAATTCTCACACTGTCAGTGCTCAGTTCATATAGATCCATGGTGCTAGGGCAGACTCTGATGGTAAACAGTGGTATTGCATGGAATATAAATGAAGTAAACGGTTTCTGTTGCAACAGGAAAATTTATTTTAGCGTCAATTAATGTAAAACAGAAAAATAGAGACAGATAAAATATTAGTTAGGAGAGAAAATACAATGCTGCCCAGTGCAAACATCATTCAATAAACTAAGGTTGGATACAATTTCCTTGCTGTAGCATATGGTTATTAAATTACATTAGACTGTAGATATTAGTGCTCTCTTCCTGTAATCCACTTCATGCTGCTCTGGGAGGTAGCAGCATGATAACCCTCATAATGACCTCAGTCAATTATAATGTAAAGATGATACCACCCTTACACCCTGTAGCTCAGGCAGTAGAACAGGTCATCTACTAATCAGAAGGTTGGTGGTTTGATCCTCCAGTACGCATGCCAAATATCGTATTTCCATCCATCCATATTCTACTGGGATGCAGGGGCAGCAGCCTAAGCAGAGAAACCCAAACCGCCTCCTCCAGCTTATTTTGGAGAACAATAAAGCAGTCCCAGCCCAGGTACGATATATAATCTCTCCAGCGTGTCCTGGGTCCCACCAAAGAGGCATTCTAGTTGGATTCACAGCGGTTCTAGTTTGAGTAAAAGTTACTGATGCACAATAGTGGCATATAAACACAGCAAGTGAAAACAGGAAAGTTAGGAAGTCCTCAATGAAAGTCCACTAGCAGTTGGAGCGTAAGAAATGGTTCAGGTTCATCTGATCCATCCTCAACTTAGTATCAGAAAGGAAAATCTGAAGGAAAGCTTGAAGCCTAATCTTAAAAGCAGAAGAGCTTTGGCTTCGTTCTCTCAGCTCAATGGAAGAAATTTCCACTGAGCTGAGATTTTTTTCCACTAATCTTTAATTCTCAAAGAAGTTAAAGATTATACATACTACAGACACAAACACACAAATCATTGGTCTTTCTCAGGTTTATAGATGGACAAAGTACGGGCTGATGGATCGATGGCATCAATCCAGCGCGGCATCCAGTAATGGGAGAGCCACTGAGCACGGCCTGGGTAGTGCTTCTCAAACTCCTGTCTATAGTAGTAGGCCTCTTTAGTGCGTGGGGGGTTGTGAGGGAACGTCTTGTGAGCTTCCTCCATGTCGTCATCTTTCACCTAAGAAAACAGGTCAATCACAAACTTTGTTCAATCAACCAAGCAGCAACATCAACTGTAGCAACATCATAATAAAGAGTTAAGAGGAACCCTTGCAATTTATTGAACCTGTCTCTGAGGGTGTAATTAAAGCTTTTGTGAAGTGGACGAGCACTGAGAGACTGCTGTGGAACTCACAGATGTCTTCACCGACATGTTCCCACATGCCTCAAAGCCTCCACCATCATTCCTGTACCGAAGAGGTCATCTCCCTCCTGCTTTAACAACTACTGTCCGGTCGCACTCGCCTCCATCATTAAGAAGTGCTTTCAATGGTTAGTCATGCATCAAATCAAGACCCCCCCCAACAACTGTAAAGTAGACCCTACAATAATACATACAGTGAAAAACCCAACAATCATATGACCCCCTATGAACAAGCACTTTGGCGACAGTGGGAAGGAAAAACTCCCTTTTAACAGGAAGAAACCTCCGGCAGAACCAGGCTCAGGGAGGGGCGGGGCCATCTGCTGCGACCGGTTGGGGTGAAAGAAGGAAGACAGGACAGAGACATGCATGGATCCATTTCAGTTTGCATACCGGTCAAACTGCTCGACCAATGATGCAATTTCAACTGCCCTTCACTCAGCTCTCACACATCTGGACACTAGAGACTCACACGTTTGAATGCTGTTCATAGACTTCAGCATTCAACAGTAACTCATTCACAATCTGGACCTGCTGGGGTTCAGCACCTCGCTGTGTAACTGGCTGCTGGATTTCCTGACAGGAAGACAGCAGACAGTACGGGTCAGCAGCAACACCTCCAGCACAAGAACACTGAATTCGGGGGCTCCCCAGAGATGTGTGTTGAGCCCCCTTCTCTTCACTCTGCTGACCCACGACTGCACACCTTCACACAGCTCCAACCTTTTCATCAAGTTTGCAGATGACACAACTGTGGTCGGTCACATCAGCGACAACGATGAGACCTACTACA
>VURO01028610.1:0-29378 GCA_015108175.1 Pelvicachromis taeniatus | reverse complement strand
TAGGGCTGGGACAACGCGTCAACGCAATCGATTACGTCGACGCGTAAAATACGTCGACGTAAAAAATTTGCGTCGATGCGTCATCACTTTCAAAAAAACACATGACGACAGCTAGTAGCGGTAACACGTCAACTTAAACCACGCCCCCCGAACACGCAGTTCTACAGTATGGGGATATTTTAACCGAAAAGGAAGCGATTCAGTCTTTGCCGGTTTTTAAGGATGAAATGGCCGATCATAAAACGACCGTAAGTTTTCAACTTTTTTACTAACGCTGGTTTTTACCCTTTAATTCATCCAGACACCCCCCACGTAGACATACACTCAGAGATAAACACCCAACCTCCGTAAATGCAAAACTAATTTAAGCTGCTTAGCAGTAACATATATCATTAGATTAATCGATGCATCGAAAAATTAATCACTAGATTCATCGATTCGGAAAATAATCGTTTTGCCCAGCCCTAAGTTAGAATTTACACATGAACTGGTGAAAGATGAGTGAGAGAGGCCGAAGTTCAAACTTGCCACTGAGCCAACCATATTCACTGTAAAGGCATCATTTTACTACCAAGCAGCAGAAAATGTCATTTTCTCTCAAACAATATCTTCTTGAAAGCAAAATGGCTTTGACTTTTTTCTTCTGTAGGCCTTTGAGTGAGATGTGTGCCATCTAACTGCCCCGTAGAGACCCATTACAATGAGATTTTTGGAGTTAATTAGAAACAACCTTTTTTTTGATCTCACACCAGTGACCAGACTTTGAACCCTAGGAACACACACACACACACACACACACACAACAAACACCCCCCTCAGATCTGTAGAGCAACTTTTTGGGAAACTCATGATTTTCAGAGCACTTTGATACAAGCTGTAGGTCTGACTTTATTAATTGTTTCTCATGAGCATTGCACAATTTCACATAGATTTCACTGTCTATTACACAGAATACCATCGTCATGGTAACTATCAGCCGCTTCACTGACACTGGTATACGTGTAGGGGTCTAAATTATGCATTGTATCTGTTTCCTCGGTAAGTGCAGGTGTTCTTTTATTAGCATCTGTACAAAGGACAGTTTTTGCATGTGAGCCTCAGTTTGGCAGTGGTAGACAAATATTTACACATGATGGGCAAAAAGGATGTGGGAAGAACTTAATAATTTAAATATATACACACAATAAAAAAAAACATTAAGATCAGAGGCTAACTAACATGCTTCGAGAACTTCATCTAGTTTTTCAATTTCTTCTCTGAACATGTTTTCACAACCTCTACCTTCACAGAAATGGTTGAACACAACTATTGGGATCTGACTGAAATGAATTTAAACACATTTCATTCTGTTTAAAAACTATTGATCCATCTGTCTATCAGCGTGTGTGGCTGTTTGTGATTTTAACTATGGACATACAGCATAGCAATACATGCTTTCATTTCATGGGAAGCTAAGCTAATTGACTCTTGCTCCTTTCTGTCTACTTTGACCTCTCATCCAACTCAAAGGATAAAATGTATTATTTACAACAGGGTAGCACATAAAGAGAATATCCAAGCATTTCTTTACGGCTTTCTTATTTTAAAATGTCACAAGGTGCAACAAGTTTTGTGTTCAAAAACTAGTTTAGCATTCTTGTCAACGCTCCTCTGGTGTGCCTAAATCAGGAAACACTTAACCATAGCTGGTGGACACAGTTGACATCACTTTGAGACAAAGTGCGAGAGGACCTGGATCAGCACCTTGTGGCACTCCCGTGCCACAAGCTCTGGTGGCAGGTCAGGCGTCACAGATGTCACAGGACATTTTAATGGAACAATAAATAATTCATAAAGAGACATTCCTGAGGCTCTGAATGGTCTGCAAATCTGAATATACGTTGACAGCAGAAAACAGTGGCAAAGTTAAAGAGAGACTAGATAGAAGGTGACACCTTGACATTTAATCCCTTTTAGCTAGCTGCTAATTGAGTGACTAATGCTCCTCATTTAAAATCAAAGCAGAAAACTCTCCTATTTTATAATGTCTGTACCTACCATCGTATGTCATGCAAATGTCACTGGGTTCAATTAATTTTTTTTTTTTCATAATTCACAATAGTACTGAGGGAGATATAAAAAATGTGATATCAGTGGTGTCACTGATTCTATCTGTAATACTACCAGGAATTTAGCTCAGACATTACAGAAAACTGAGAAACCTGTCAAGGTTTTCTAAGCATTGCCAGTGTGAGGCTGACAGCTAGGCTGAGGTTGGCGAGGCATGCCGATTATCTGTGTGACCTGCATTGTTTCAGCCACAGCCTTGTACTGTTTTGTAGCCTGTTTGGCATCTTCACACTTGTTCTCATTCATAATGAATACCGACGGGGGTGCAATATTAATAAGGCTCAGTGCCTAGGGCGCTGGGTTTATTTAAGGATTCAGATTAAGAGGACAATGGAGGTGACAAAATCTCTGCATACGGCTCTAACGTTTTCATTCAGGTGTATTATTTATAATTCAGACAAAATGTCACAGGTTTGATACCCTAACTACCGAGGCTATATTAATTAGTCCCGGGCAAATGAGAAAACACATTCACAGCTACTCACCTTCACTTCTCAAACCATTTGAAACATTTGGAACTGAGAAAACAATCAAAACCTTCATATGGCACTAAGAATATGACTTTTCTTGTTTCCATAGTAACATTTGTTATTAAATTGCTTTTCATGCTGAACAAACGATATACAGTACATAGAGGGAAACAATTTGTACAGTTCAAGACAAATACTATGTTCCTCTGCTGTGTGTCTGAGTGGCTTTTGTGACTGAGTGATGAATTTGAACCTGCACAAAAAGTCACTGGCTGTTATCAAGAACAGTTCAAAGGAGCCTGGAAGGGCTGATCAGAAACATTTTCTGCCTTCCAGGCTTATATTTTCTCAGCCCCATGTGTATTTTAATATGGGGCAATCCATCCATCCATCCATCCATCCATCCATCCATCCATCCATCCATCCATCCATCCATCCATCCATCCATCCATCCATCCATCCATCCATCCATGCACCATTCAATGCAAATCTCAATATGTTGCTGCAACTGTGGGAAGGTGAAGTAACCCCTTTGACATAGTCATATTGCAGTGCCATTCAGAGTAACTTATCTTTGAATAAAAATATATGAAAGGGATGAAACACAGCACGGAACAACTGGAAAATAAAAGCTAGTAGTAGTAGTGGTGGTGGGCTTGGATGATCTATTATTACATTGGTCAATAGCTGTTGTAGAGTCAGTCGCAGCTAGGCACTTAAAATATTTACTCTGGCTTTATAACTGCAGTTCACTCCAAGAATAAAAGCATGAAACTGTGTACACTGCAGGCACCAGCAGAAGAATTCACAAATGCGATACATCATTGTGTATGTTTCGGTGTGCACTTTATGCATTCAATTTTGTCCTCAAAAGACTTCCCAGAGTCCTCTTACATGAAATCAGGATATTTCAGCAAAGTCATGGTCGATTTCAAGATTAAGTTTCAAGTCCATTAAATAGAGAAAACTGGCAGATCAGCTTATTATAGAAATGTATGTATTTGTAAAATAGATAGATTTTTTTTTCTTTTTACCCCAAACCTTGATAAAATCATTAGAGCTAAGGGACTTGTTCTTGATATCTTGATATCTCTGATATCGGTTTCAAATGGGTTTAAAAACTAAAATGAATTAATTTTGTCCTCTAAAATCTCCCTTCTCTGTCACTTTTTACTGGACTTGAGATGCTTCAAACGCCATCTTTAAGGGAACTTGAAGGTCACACCATTCATCAAAGACTGATGAATATGCTCAGGGATGCTGACACCAGAGATTGGCCATTTAAACATCTCAGACATCAAGATAGGTCTGCTGCGATTAACAGAGGGGCTCGAATGATCTCGAAGGGAAGATTTTCCCAGGCTTAAAAGAACAACCATTTAATGTTTACAAATTCATCTGAAAGATCTAAAGAAAACTATCCTCTGATTCCCCTGAGCTCTTTCAAAGTGGATCTTTGATCCACCATCTCTTTCCCAGCAGATCGATTGCAGTTGAAGAGTTCATTATCCAGGACAAATACATATGCTTCTCTGCCACATCTTCAGCCGTTCTTCTCATCCCTTTTTGCTCTGTCTTTTAATTGGCCATCAGTCATCTTGGCTGCACTTGTTCTTCTACCCGCTCTGTCGTTCCAGTCTAATGACACAAAGGCTAATTTTACACCCACCACTCGTTCCGTTTAATTACTGACTGTCCAGACTCCTCTAGCTCAATCAATAACAACCATACCAAAATGAGGAGAAGCTTTGGGAAAAATTGTCCATGGGGCATTTGATTTGGAAGAGGAAAGAAGATTCTTTATATCTTTGCACAAATGTATTTAATAGAGGGAAGATGAAGGTAGCTTAATGGCTATCAAGGATATTTGCCATGTCTTTAACATATCACACATACTAAAAGTTCTCTGTGCTTTAAGGTTTAACTCTGCAACACTGGTAAACTTGATAACCTGCCAGCAGAATGACATCGTTTCACTGGTTCACATTTACTATAAATCGGCTTTTGATTCACAAAGTTTTATGAATGAAAATGCTTGATGCCAATGGGTGACTGACTTGCTATTCATAATGTCACCTTTTCAGAAACTACTCTACACATCAAAGTGTGTTGGATGTAAAATCATCAAACCACGGTGGTTTTCTACAGCGAGTTTGAAGGAAGATTTCAAAGATGCTTTCACACCCAGTTGGATTTGTTTGGTCTCACCACAGAGGGAAAAAAGACACCATTGCTTTGTGTCACATTCACACTCATACGCAAGATCAGGCTACTCATTCACTTTTGGTTGCTGTTATCTGGTATCATAGCCTTGTACTCACAGGGGGAAATCTAATTTCAGAGACAATAAGTCATACAGCAGTTAATGCCTCTTGGATTTTTATTATCTGGCAGTTACAGAGAGCTCACTAAGAAGGATTTGATTACAAGCATAATGAACATACTCAAGACTGCGAGTGGACCTCATATGTCAGAGTATTGTACCATAATATTATCACGGATTGTTAGCCTCCTTATCATGGAGGAATTTAGTGAAATCAACTAATCTCACATTGTCCAACTGTAACATTTTTATTAACTTTACCGTTCTATTTTTTTTTAATTCTGTATAACTTTAGAAATTCAGTTTTTGAATTACATGACTCTAAGAGGTCACTCAAATCATTAAAATCAGGTTTCTACAGAAACATCATCCTGTTTATAGACAGGAGCAACTTTTGTAATGCTAGTAAACAGCCGTACTGTGAAATACTGCCAATTTTGGTATTGATACAATACCAAGTAAAAACAGACCTAGTATTGCCGATACCAGTACCAACACTGAGCCTTCTAACCTGTAAATGCAGCTTCTGTAGAGAAGAGCAGTGTCTCATGATTTATGACATGAATCATCATCAATATACAAATTCTTAACATATTTTACTGTTTTCCACAACAGGGGAAAGTTAACACAACAAAACACACATTATAGCACTAAAGGTGTGTTTAGTGTTAAGTTACAGTCAACACAAAAAGGTTTAGACATTTTTCATAGTGCATTATTGAACTATATTTTTTCTTTACCTTAGCTGACACAATTCACAGGGCTACACACTGAACTTACAAATACCGATCCGATCACGCTAGTGTCAGCCTGATACCAATATCAGTGTTGGTATGATTACTGCTGAATTTTGGATTGATTCGCCCGCCTCTAGCAATTTCACATCAGTTTCATTGATCATGTTTAAGTAGTCACTAAAACAAGAGCACCCAACAAGCGAGGACTCTCTTATATGACGAGAAAGTGAAATAAGGTGTAGAGTTATTAACTTTTGAATTTTTACTATTTCAGCAAACACCAGCACTCGAATTTACTTGTCACAAATCTGCATCTTTCTCTGTGTGCAAGTTTACATCCTCATCAAGCCTGAGGGTTTACTTGTTGGAACCCACTGGAGACAACCAATCAGCAGACTCATTTGAAGATGCTCAGTTATTGGGGACCAATGGGAGATGACGGGCCGAGCGCAGCTAGGAACTGATGGTGGAACTGAGTGGCTGTGGCAGTGCTAATGGTAAGTGAGAGGTAATTAGGTAGAAAAGGCTTGTGTGCGGCTCTCCATTCGGTGAACAGAACGAGGAGCCGGCCTCCCCACCGCCTCATTTATCATCATCTGCTTAGCAGGCGGCTCAGAGGCAGGACAAACAGAACAAACCCCCTCCATCTTTTTCCCTCTCGCCATCTCTCGTTGCGTCTTATCTTCTGTCCTTTTCATCCTATGGATGGCATTTCTTTCACTTTCTGCATCTAATCTACTTTTCTGTATTCGCTTTCATCTCCGCTTCTTCTTCTCTGTTGTTTTCTGTCTTTGTCTTAGCCACCTGTCACATTTGCACTTCATTTTCTGCCTGCTGCTTATGCTGTCTTTCACGTATTATGTTCCATTCTACCGTTCTTGCTCTATTTGCTGCTTTTCCTTTCACTTTCACGTCAACATACTGTGCTCCATCCTGTTCTTGTTATTTTGTCTTGCTCCATCTATTTATTCAATATGCTTTGCCTTTACTGCTTTGGCACTTTCCACTTCTGCTTTGCAATTTCCATCTTCTATTTTCCATCTTTCCTCCCATCACATCCCTGTGACCTTGGATGTTTTTCATTTTCCCTCTTTCTTCTTCAGTTTCTCTTCATTCTCTTCATGATGTTCTTTTTTTTTTGTTTACTAACTAGGTCTCATCTCTTGTCTTTTCAATTCCCTCTTCCATTTGCCTCTTTTTGTTCAATCAGCAGTGTATATTGATTTACTTCAACTAGTGTGACTAACTGTGCATTAATTCTGTGCTTTGACAATCAGAAAAAAATGAGTTTCCACCTGGAAATTTGAACATCCCTTTAGGTTGGTAAAACAGCTACAGAATCTCTGAAATGCTTGTTAAATGATCTACCAATCGAAAAACACCATGGATGAAGGAAAACATTTGGTTGGTTAATTAATGTGGCAAATGACATCGGCGTGTATGGCCTCCAGTGGAACTGGGCCACTAGTGTTTATTGATGACTTGACTGCTGATAGAAGCAGCAGGATGAATTGTGAGGTGAACAGCTGTGCTCAGATACAGCTAAATACTGCAAACTTGTGCAAGCGGATAATAAACCAAAGCATACTGCAAAAGCAAGTCGAGTTTCTCGAGGTAAAGAAATGGGATATTCTTCAATGGCCAAGTCAGTCACCTAATCTCAACCCATCAGAGCTTGCTTTTCAGTTATTAAATTGAGAAATAAATGCAGAAAGACCCACAAACAAAGTGCAACTGAACGTTGGTGCTTGTTTGTGGGCCAGAGGTTGAAGGTGGCTGGATAAAAGACCTGGCAGGGGATCTCAAGGAAGGACACACAACATTTGTTGATGTGAATGAGTTCCAGACTTCAGGCTATTATTAAAAAAGTATTTAAAAAATAGGTTTTATGTTTAAATTATGTTAGTTTGTCCCATTAATTTTGAACCTCTCAAAACAGGAGAACGTGTAATGATAATGGATTATAGAGTTCATGCAAAATGTTTGTAAAACCCCCAAGAATGAAACCTGAAAGTCTGCATGTCAACCACATATTGACTGTGTGAAATACAATCCACTGTGGCGTTGTGCAAATACTAGGGCAAAACTGCAAAAACTGTGTCCTTGCCCCAAACATTATGGATGGCAGTGTATATTGATGTCTGATTGGTGTTTGGAAAGCAGTGGTGCTGTGAGACTGCTGCGAGCATGTTTGAAAGGAAGCAGTTTCCATCCACACCAACTGGCACAGGGCACTTAGACTTAACAAATTGTCTTTAATCAAGTTTAAGCTGCTGGTAGCTTTACTGCTTTGAGGAATGTCCTACTGTTATGATTGAATGGCGAAATTTCAGTCTCCATCAGATGAGGTCATTTTTTCCCTCACAGATGTGTGATGGATGGGAAACTGAATGGTCATTTTTCGCAGGAGAAGTCAGCAAAAACTGAGCCACTCTGTGAAGAGTGGCTCAAATTCATTAACAGTCACGTCTCTTTGTTGTGTGCAGCTGTCAGTAATTAATGACTTCACTTGTTGTACAACTGTAACAACATGTCAAGACGCTGGCAGGGATACAGACAGCAACGCAGCCAATATCGATAATTGGCTGCAACAGGTGACAGAGAAGAATGGACCTAAACAAGGAAAAAAAAAACACAAGTACAAGAAGTACAAGCCATGAATATAACTCCAGGGTGTAACGTGCAAACAGACCTAATTTGTAGCAGAAAGTAATTTGTATCACTCCTGACTGGCGGCAGTTGTTGGAAGAAACAGGGAACAGATACACTCAGGTACCCTAATTTATCACCTCAACACTCACTTCCTGCCTGCCTGTGTCACTTGGATATCTCACAGTGCCCTTGTTTCTATTATGAGACTGCAACATGTGGCTAAAATACTGGCTCACAGGACAGGAAAAAATTTAACATTTAATTAGTTAAGTAGTTTTTAAGTAATATAATTTCTGTTAATCGATACATATGCTGTTAGCAGTCTGCACAGCAATTTTATATTAAAACTAAAAAGCTTTTCATGAGTTCATTCAATAGACTTTTGGCTGTCTGCCTCTCTTTTAACACGCTTTTATCTCCGCTGGTCCTGCCCTGCTGATCTCTGAGTCCACCCACATGCAAGGATGTTTTCTGTTCAGCACATTAGCTTCTGTCTGAATGTTGGCTAAAGCCGTCCCTGCAGACTTTCTCCTCATTGCTACGATGGAGAGCCGCACTCAGCATCGATTAAAGCCGCGGCTGGGTTACGGCCTCTGACAGGTCACCTCTATGGTTGTCACCTCCCACGTGCGGGAGCAGAATGATGAGATAAAAATACTCCCTCGCTGTTGACATTTCAAATTGCAACACCGTGTGCCTATCAGATTAAGATACTGTGATATTGGATGTGCGTGTAATAACTGTCCACTTGTCCACTGACCCCTGAAGCCCCACGATGGCGAAGTTTGGAGATGAAATCCATCAAAGGAATAACTGCACCAAAAGAGAAAGCGATGGATTTCAAACACTGGATTTAAAGCATATTGCTACTCGCAATACAATACAATGAGAAAGTATCATAGATCAAAGCCAGTAATGCTCCTCTCTTAGTGTTACATAAACCTGCATTTGCTACACTTGTAGAACACAAATCCAAAGACCTCCTCACATAACATTTTTTTTGTTACAGCTCTGATTTAAAAAATAAATCTGCAAAACACCTTTTTATCTCATTTAACTATATTTTGCTTCATGTGTGTAATTTTTACTCAAGAAAGAAAAATTATGCTAAAAATACTGACCTCGTGTGATTTAATTTGATATAAATGTTCCATGTAATGTTGCTACAGTACAAAAACATTGTAAAATGCTAAATTTGATGGAAAACGGTCAAATGAAATTTACATAAAATTGACTTGATACTGGTATTCATGCTATACATCAGATTATGCCAATCACATTTTCCTTAATGGCTAAAAAAACAGATTTTAATATCACTGTGCATTTATATCAGAATTATTGCTTCATGTTTGTTCAGGGTGAAGCTTCCCCCCCCCTTTTTTTTTTAGCGTAGGCAACATTTTGACTGTTACTTTTACTAACACTTCCTTTAAATGGTTCTAGTAGCTTTGCCTCCATAATAAATCTTAATGCTCTTTTTTTTTTCTTGACAATGTTATTAAGTGCCTCACTTGTGAGTCCCAGTGGTAAACACAGCTGAACAATTTACATCCAATAAATGTGTGCGTGGAAAAACAAAAACAAAAAACCAGCAGTGCTCTGAACAAGCTGTGGAAGCAAGCCTAGCTCGCACCAAGTCACCATCCATTTGTCTTTCTGAACGTGAAGCTTTGACAAGAACCACAAAGAGTAAATTTATCACATTGCTGGATGTCAAATTCTATTTGTCTGACAGGACCTCTCTTGTGCGCACTTATCAGCGGCCCTATCGCAGCCTAATAGCTACTGTAAATTTGCTCATATCAGATGGCAGGCATTCATTTGGAAAATGGCTGTCTTAATCTATATTTCATCAACTGGACTGAACATATTAATAGTAGATATTCTTATTAAGCCTTAAGGCTCATCGAGATTCCTGATGTGAAACTCATGGCAAGGGACTCAAATGATCCACAGAAAGTTATTTTCTCTGATTGATTTCACTACACTGTCTTTTGTCTCTACTCTGACCTGCAAAGTACAGTAACTATATTCATATGGTGTGTGTACTATTTTCATGCCTCCCCTTGCAGCATTCACTCAAACAAATAAATAAAGCTATTAGGTTGCAGAAAGCTTATAAAACATACTCGCTTGCATGTTTGGAGTAAGCACAGATGGCTCTCAGATCAAGTTCTTAAGGTACCATGTCTCTGGATCCAAGAACACCAATCTGCTCCAGTCTGCCTAAAACTGATAAAGTCAATGAGGAGAGAGGCTTCATAACTGCATTATAATGCTGAAGAAGTTTTTCTTTATCTGCAGGATCTCCTTTAGCTGAGAATGATCCCGCACTTAATTGTCAGTCAGATTGCTTCAGTATCATAGAGGATCTTTTCCAGAGAACATGTGCAGAAAGGCAGCGAACCATTAAAAGAAACAGATAAGCTACAGAGAGCTGTGATACAGTCTGCCAAGGAGCTGAAGATGAATTACGGTCAAATGCAGATAAAATTAGTACTTTTTTAACTGAAACAATACTGATTTGGATGACTTTGCAGACAAACTTCTTGGTAAAGTCCAGCTGATCATTTTAATGTTTTTTTTTTCCTGTCCCTGCCTTTTCCTGGCCCTTATCTACAGTCACACCCCTCTCCCATCTCGAGTACTTATCTCCCGTGCCAGTGTGTGTCGTGCATCCGTAACCCTGTTGAAGATAGGACATTACATGGCCAGATTTTGCAGTTTACTCAAGATCTCACACTTGGATGATTCCTGCAGGCAGCCATCTTAGCATCAAAGTGTTTGGTCTCCAAGCCATTTGATCCAGTCCCAGCAGCGTGTTTGCCCAGTTTTGTTTGTGCAGCCGCATGTCACCTTTCCTCCTACTGCAGAGATTTAGGATGATACGCCATTCCAAACAGAGCAGATATGTTGAGATTGCCAAGAAAGTCAACCATATTAGATGCAATAACATTTGATAAGAAACCAATGGACTTTTCAAAGCCTCTCAACAAGAAACTTGCTTCACTCTCTTCTTCCTCTTCTGCACTTATTTTGTCTTAGGTTATGCCAGCTGATGATACTGAACACAAGAAAACTTCAACACTTTGTACGATGAGCCAAGAAAAGTGTGCACTCATTAATGTCACCTGCTTTTTAGGTAATATTAATGAGTGGGACAGCAGATCCTAAAATGTTTAAGGGGTACACTCTCGGGGAAAAAAACACACTCTTTTTTCCCCTTTCATAACTCAATGAAAAGAGAAGAGAAGAAAAGGGAAAAATGATCTTCACAAGCAGACAAGAAAGCAAGTTAACAGCAAAAAAAAAAATATCATAAAAGCAATTTTGTTAAACGTAATCCTGAAGACAATAGAGACCAACCCCTCGGATGCAGTAGCTATGCTCTATCTGATAGTGGCCCTGCAGGGATGGGGACGGATATATCAGGGTGGTACATGGTGCGAATACTTGCTTCCTCCACACCCATTTGGGAAGATAAGGAAGCGATGACACTCACAGGGTAACAAAGGATAGAGAAAAGGAAATTGGAAAAAGGAGGGGGAGCATGCTGTAGATCAAAATATCTGTGATGTACTTCCTTGAGGTATTGCTATGTGGTTTTCTTGAAATGTGATACTGTAGCTAAGCTGGAAATCAGGTAGCATCGGATTTCATAAGCACTTTGTTTCTGTTTTTATTCAATCACGGTTACTACCTACCCTCGTTTCTCCCCTTTTGTTTTTCCTCTAACTCATTCGAGCACATGCTTATGCCTCTAATGTTCCAAGAAGAAACACATTCCTCTGTGGTAATAATTTCTACTGGATTAATTAAGGGGCAAATGACTTGCTCAAGGGCTCCTCAATTAGTTGTATGAGAACAGGAAAGCATGAGTCATAAACGATCGCAATTTTGCAGTGGCTCTGTGGTTTCGACCGGAAAGCCTATCTCTACCAACCTGATAAAATAAAATATAAAAATATATTTTTTCATGAGTACAATAAAGTTTTGAATTAGAATAGAGTGCACCAGCACAAGAGAAAAGGGCTCAGAAGAGGTTTTAAAGTGTTGAGCAAGGCATTACTTTAATTGCATCACAGCAAAAGCAATGGAAGTGAAAAGTTTGGCACAGTCCTTAAATTAGTTTTTTTTTCTTACAATGGCTTCTTTGCAAAGTTCCATCTCTTGTTTTCTTAGTCTCTGGAGGTAATAGACCTGTCGCTGCAGTAATAATGATGAATCTCCTCTGTCTGCCCAGCACAGGCTGAGAGAGGGCCCCAAAATATGGATGTAAGTGGCTGAGCTAGTGGAACTGGGGTTAAATGGTAGTGGAGAGAATGCAAAGATTATGACCATGCTTTGGGGTAATAAATCAAAGGAAAACGTGCCACCGGAAACAGACGGCCACAGTTTAGCATGAGATACCAGCCAATTATTTGTGACTCGTTCAGGCAGCGTTGAAACTGAATAAACATTAAATTACTAGCAGATCACATTCTGCAGGCTTTGCCTCTAACGCACTCTGTCCAAAGTCATCGTGGAAGGGACATTCAAGTGGTACAAATCACACCTCTTCCCTTTCCCTGTCCCGATGGCACAACACTTAATTACGCCCCTGCCATTTTAATACCTTCTGGGTAATGCACTCGATAGTGCAATCATTCCTTCTTGACAACATCACCATTCATTTAGGCCTTTTATTAAAACTCAGGAATTGTTTATCCCCTGGGAAGTGTCCCATCCTCAACCAGCAGTCCAAAGCAAGTTTTTCTCTTGGTCGTGATTGTAAATTCACTCCCTCCACGGTGCAGCGAAGTGTCACAACAGCTGGTTGTTTATGTCTGTAAAACAAATGATTTACCTTTCAACTGTGTGTGTGATTTTCTCAGTAATCAAGTCTGAGAAAGAAGGCCGGCAGTAAAGGTTAAAGAAAAGTGTGTGGGACTATTAAAGCATATATTTTTTGTCCTTCTATTACCTAATGGCATTTGCTAAAACTATATAGATTAATTTACTTCAAATATCATAAACCAATGTTTTTGCTTTAAGGTTGCAGGTTTATCTTGTATTGAATGTGTTCATTTAATACAAGATAAATTATTGCCACCTCCCTCTTAAATCCAGAACTGGATATAAAAATCTTCTCGTCACATACAAGGTCTTGAAAAATCAGACCCCATCTTATCTTATAGATATCTCAGACTGTGGGTTTACTTGTGGTTCCTATGATAATTAAAAGTAGAATGGGTCAGAACCTTCAGCTTCCAGGCCCCTCTCTTTGTGGGACCAGTTCCCAGTTTGGATTTGGGAGACGAGCGTCCTCTCTACTTTTAAGATTAGACTTAAATCTTTCCTTTTTGCTAAAGCATATAGTTAGTGTTGGATCAGGTGACCCTAAACCCACCCTTTGTTATGCTGTGTTAGGCTTCACTCACATATTTTCAATATCTCTGTGTTCATACACCACTTTGAATTTAATCTCTAGTTATTATTAATCTCTGGCTCACATCTACAGCATGTCTTTGTCCAGTTTTCCTCCGCTCACTCCGCAGATTTCATCCTGTTAATAGGGTGTTTTTCCTTCCCACTTTCGCCAAAGTGCTTGCTCATAGGGGGCCATCTGATGGTTGGGGTTTTCTCTGTTTTCTCTGTATCATTGTAGGGTCTTTACTTTACAAAAGTGAACTGAGATGAGCGTACGTGGACATTTTTGTAACTGATCTAGTGAAATTTCCTGCAGATGTTCCTAAGATTTTGGTTTTAAAAGTGAAAGAAAAACATGACTTTAACATTACCTTCATGTTTAACATCAAACAGAATCAGTCTCTGCTTCAGTTATTCCACATCTGAAGCAATACCCCCAAGAATTTGAATGGCAATATGTGCATGAAAACAGGAGAGTGTGTAATATGGGAATGTCTAAAATGTGATGGTCTGCAACTTGTGTCATGGATTGAACCAGTTCAGCATCAGCTCAAAACAAAAGAAAACAATCATCTGCAATCACCAGTATTTTATAATATCTTTATTTTAATTTGGGATGGATGGGTAAAATTGAAGTCTAGTCTGAGTATTTAAATCCTTGTAAGATTGTGTTTTTGAAAGGCAAAAGATCGGATCATACCTTTATACCTTTGACACTTAACTTTTGTTTCCCTTTCACCTTCATGTCCACTTTCTCATCTTTCCTGAAAGCCTCATGTCATGAGTGCATGAACATAGCAAGTCATGATACGTGTTAACACAGATTTCTTTTCTTGGCTTTTTACATGTTATTTTATGCTTTTCCCATAACACTGACCTTTTCTCGCTTCATTTCGCGTTATACTGTAAAATGATACACAGACAGCGTATAACACTATACATGATATATGTCCATTTTAATAGAGTCCCATTATATCACATTGTTCTGGGCCCAAGGTCATAAACCTGTGTTCACACATTCCTCATTAGCTCCCATCCTTCAACTTTTCACTTCCCATTGTGCGAGATAGTTCCTCTTCTCTGCTTTTTCCTACCCAAAACAACCGGTGTATGCTGCACACCCACTGCTGTTGGCTGCACTATGTTTTCTTGCTCTGCTAAACCCTACAGTAGTGCGCTGACCCGGAACAGATGCAGTCGACCTATATCCAGTAAGCTGTGAGTGAACAGCTTCCATCTGCAAGAGCAATCTGGTACTTTTGAGTCCTTTGAGCTCTGCTATGTTTCCCCGCCTGCTGCTTACGCTACGCTTCACACTTTGGACACTGAACTGCAGTTCAACTCCCAGAATTGGCTTTCTGGCTGTCTTCTGGGCTAATACTGAATAGCCTTGGGGCTTGACCTTTCTGGAAGGCAGTGAACTGTCAAGCCTGGTTACATTTTAGTGGTCCTGCATCAGTGTACAACACACTCCTGAGTGTGCTGATTGTGACATTGTCTGGCAGGCTACCCAGGCCCAGGTGTCATTAGAGGTCTTCAGCTCTGACCTTTACTGCCAGATAATCCCAATGAAGATATCTGGCCTTCGAAAGAATCTTAATGAATTTGGTGTGTTTATGTCCCAGAAAAAGGAAACTGTTTTTAAAGAGTGCTCACAGACTGTTGAGTCATTTGTGGGGAAGTTCTTGGGCAATTGAGTGATCATTAACCTCACCTTGCACAACTTTCTCAAGTCACTGGCTGCCTTAGGTCAATGAATAGGAGAACAGATACCCCTTTAGGCTATCAAAAGAAAAAAAAAAACAACAATAAAAGAAACAATGAAAAAAAAACAGCCGAGAAAATATCTGCAAAACACTGTTCTCCACAGGTAACGCCTCCCATCTCGTCCAGTGGTGTGTGAGATGTAGCTAACAAGCAAAAAGCTGTCAGGCTTCGGCAGGGGAGAAATGAGACACAATTAGATAAACACAGTTCAAGCAAATTGCTCTAAAATCCAAACAGTGGGTGAGTTTTAACTCAACGCTGAATAAAATAAAAAAAAACAAACCCCAAAACAACAAAAAAACCCAAAACAGATCGGCCACCGCTTCATCAACTCTAGGACAGAGGCAGAGACAGGTATGTTGGGAATTTTGCAGCACTACAGAGTGAGCATGGTGAACACTAGAGCGTGACCTGGCTTTGTGATTGGATCTCAGAGTTCTTGGAGGGTAATTGGGCTCCAGGGCTCAGACAGCAGTGGAAAAAAAAGGGAGAAAAGGTGGAGGTTATCAAAAGATTTGGAGGGCCGAAAGACAAGATACAGACTCCAGACAGGACACAGACAGACTTCTCTGTGATATTCTGAACCTGTTTGCCGAGAAAGCGTGAAGCAGGTGACGAAGAGCTGTTTTTGGGTGCGTGTATGAAAACCCTCTATGTGCAACTACGTATTTATTTGACAGAGATGGAGCAGTCACTGAACCAAAAATGAAGCAAGAAGTGTAGGGTTGTTATAGCACTTCCAATGTGTGGCATCAATATTTCAGACAGTCAAGGCAATGCCGATGAAATCCAACTGATTAACACACACACCCACACACACACACGTACGGGAAAGAGAGAGAGAGAAAAAGAGAGAGCAACACAGGAAGGAGTGTAATGATTAATCTGAGCACCCAAGGTCTGACCTTAGTAACCCCAAGGCTGTGGCTGTAGATCTCCACATTAGGAATGCAGCCACATAACCTTGCACACCAGCCATCTTCCCTCTTAACCCACTCACCTGTCTTGCAGCAGCACCTGTTCTGGGCATTCATTGATATTCCAATCATGTATCTTTCCTTTTCCAAGTTCTCCACACAACCTCCAGTGCTTGTAAGAATGTGTATAAATGTATGTGTGCTGCTGGAAAGAGAAAAAAGAGAAAGAGAGGGAACAAGCATGTTTACAGCTTTCCTCTGGGCTCTTTCAAAAACGAATTCTACCTCCAATCTAATCTCCAACTAATATACCAAGAGTGGCTGCCCGCCTACATAATCTTGCATAGCTGTAGTGCCCATATGGCCCAAAGGGATCTCTCATTGTTTTATTACAGATCAGACAATCTGGGCCTTCTTTCGCTGGTTCTTGTAATAGCCTGTCCTTGGGTGTTTTATTATGGCAGGTCATTTCATTCATTCAGATATACCACAAACGTCCTATTACAAACTAAGCTGGAGGGAAGGGTGAATGTTATATAATCATTAATGTGGTATATTAAAATGTTTTTAATTGCACTGAACAAAAGACAGCGCGGGTGCAGAAAGCTCAGCAGTTGACATAACCAGATAATACGTAGCAATCCAAGTATATCTTCTTAGTATGGGCAAACATCCAACTGCGATCATCAACTGGTTATTTTATCATTGTAAGGCATTAAGTCTGTCATCCAATTGGCTAATATATGCCTTGGCGCAATTCCAGACCCGATATGCTGGCAGTGAATTGGTCTTAGGGCTTCCATTAGCTGCAATCTAGATAGTACTGTGTCTGGTAGGTCTAGCTTTCATACCCCTCCTGAGGCGTGATTGTCAAGGGCAGCTTACCTCCAGCCAGAGGTGGTCGAAGTGCGAAACACGCAATAGAAAAGAGGAGCATGAGGACGACGGAGAAGCGAGCAAAGGTTGTTAAAGAATGCTGCTCAGGTTTTGAGCTAGTGGGGGGTGGGGGGCTCACTGGGATGACAGAGTGTCTGGCCAATCTGGCGGGAAAGGAAATCCAAATGTGGGGATGGGATGGTTGCCACAGTGCTGAGGGAGGATGCAAGTGATGGATGGCAGTTGTTAGACGCAGTAATTGTGTTCAGGTAATTGACCCCGCTCTCCCCTTTTCTCACTCTCCTCCTGGTGAGCCAAACACTCCATCTCGCTTTCACTTCTGTTCCACAGATATGAGAAAACATCGGCAAAGGGCGCAAATTCCAAGTTTTGGTAGCCCACTTATTAAGGATTTTCAAGCTTTTGCTTTGTTATACTGGTGGCTGTGTCTCATTTTATGTCAGTTAAGCCAATAATGTATGCTTTTTAAACCTTTAGCAGACAATATTATCAACAGTGGGTTAGTGTGACTCACTCACACTAGAGTAAACTAGGATGCTAACCTCCGAGGGAAAATTGGTGATTGCACTGAATTGCTTTTGCTGACTGATTCCAAGTAGCTTCACTCTGTTGGTTGCAAGGAGGTTGCACAGGTCACAACGTGTCTCCAAACAGTTGCGATCTGACTCAGACTGACTGCACTCACTCTCAGGCAGATAGCCAACACGCTGCATTCAACTCGACGACAGCTGGTTGTATTCTGGTAATATTCCTATAAGGAAGCATGTCTGCATCATTTCACAGTTAAATCATTGTCTTAGAGCAACTATCTCACTATTTCTAGACACATTTCTGAATTTCTGATTCAGATCTATGAGGCTCTGGCTGCTTTCTTAGTCTAAGTAGTTAATGTCAACTTCTGTATATGTAGAAAGCAAAGTGTTGTGATCACTGACTGATCACATTTATTTACTGTATTATCACAAAGAAACATGTACAAATGTAACTGCAAACTTGACTCCATTCATTCTCAAACTGATAGCAGACATACTCCATCATATTGCTGTTTTATCGCCATCTTGTAATTTTATTATTCTTATTTTATTTGACAATGACTGCTTACCACAAGTAAATGCAAATCCTTAAAGCAAAGGTTTCTCTAGAATGACTGAGTTTAGTCCTAGAAAACAAAATGGTCAGAATCCAGTGTAATCTTCAAATGCATCCAATAAAGTAAAGACAAAGCATGAGCCTGTCTGTAGAGACATGAACCTCTCTAGCAATAGGTTATTTTCAGAAAGGGGTATGAACATCAAGTTACTAATTTTTAGCTTAAATATATATTTTTCCACATTCAGGAGTCCCAACATGTTTAGTGAGCTCTTCGTTACACTACTTCCACTGTCAAGAAAAAGGTGTAGAACTAGTTAGAGCTGCAGCACACACTCACCTTTAGTGATAAAGCCAATCGCCCAGTGACTAAAACGGAGAAGGATTGTCATGGCTCAATATGGAGGAGGCGATGATGTACTTCCCTCTTCATGCATCAGCAGCTTATAGCAGTATTCATCACTGGTCTCAGACCCTGTGCTAATAATCAGCAGGGTATATCTCAATCTACAATCTGTGATTTATACCAAGCTCTGCAGTAGGGTGACAAGTTTTTAAATGGAGCAGTGCAATGTAAATCATAACCTCAGTGGGTGTTGCGTTGGCGGGTTCATGGTGTGAGATATGAGGAAAAAGGCGGAATGTCCATCAGCAAGTATGAATTTGTGTCTGAGCACTTTAAACTGCTGGAGAAAGTGTTATGAAGCAGCGTTTGCACCGACCAGAATCTCATGTTTACTGTTAGTTTTAGAGCAAAACACATTTTCTATCCACATTTTATTTTCTGTATTGTTATATCGCTGTGGAAGCCACAAGACTCTTGGTTCTTTGTGGTTTTTAATTTCCAATTTATCATTTCACGGGTAGTGAATTTTAAAGCATGTCGTGCTAACCACAACTGACTCCCAGTCATTATTTTGATGCTAACCATGTCACTCATGAGCTTCTTTTTCTTTTTTTTTTTTTACAGTCACTTTTACTGCACAGTTCAATCTCACCTTTTAGGATCAGGCAGTAAAGAAGGCCAATGTCACCCTGCTAACTCGGATCATAAACTACCCATACCCGACTTTCTAATTCACAGGTCTGTCTGGACTTGGAGCATGATGACATCACCTTGTCACACCCAACTGAGGAGCAGGTTATGCTTTGTCTCCTCTGACCTTGCTTGCTCTGATTCATGGAGTTGAGGTTGAGTAGCACAGGGCTTCATGAGGTTTTCTTCCATTTCCTTGCTTTTGTCTGACACTGAAAGGTGGAGAAGAAAAAGATGATGCCAGAGGATCTGGGAAATTTTCTTTACTCACTGTAAAGCAACATAAGAGTTATTTGCAAGTCTAACTAATGTTTTACAGGAAGCAGTTATCTGAATTAGCTGAAGGGCAAAGACATTCACCTCCTTCTTCTTATTTTGTCTGTGAGCCCACATCTCAATTACAGCTTGTTCAGCAGCCTTTAACACCCAAACCTTAATCCAAAATTGAAGTTGCACTGGAATTGTGAAATGAAAAATGGGCCCTTTGCTATCTTCTGCAATTGAATTGACCTGAGAGGAGACTGATCTAATGAGAATATGTCTGAGCTGAATTAAAATGCTATTAACATTAAATCAGGGAAAAGCAATAATCAAAGATAGATAAATCTGGACTGTCCCTCTATCGTTGTCCAAGGTCAGTCACTGCTGACTGGCCCCATCTAATCTCTTTCCTGTAAAGACGGAAGGCAACTTCACACACTCCCGTCTTCCATCCTCCATTTTTCCTAAGCACTTGGTCCACTTCAGAACCTCTGAGTGAGGTCACATTAAAAAGATGTCATGAGATATTTTCAAAGACAAAGTCAAATTCAATGAAACCCAGTGGAAATGGTTTTCAGCAGCATATTATATAACAAGCTTTTTATCCCCACACCCACTACCTTTAAATCCAACCGCCGCCCCTGCAACGCATCTTTTCACTATCTTAGGTGTATTAAATAGAGATCAGGTCTCGGATGGCCGTTCTGTAATGATCATTTGGGCCAGCAAATGTCTCACATGTTATACAGGCAGGCTGCCACAACTTACTTCCATCTGTGTGACATTGCTGTGACTCCATTAGCTAAAGTGTTGGAAGTAAATGATCGAAGGGAGCGCCTTGGAGTGTCAGACCCTTCTCAAATCAGCTGGCTTCTATCGATTCAGTCACAGAATAAAGGATGAAGCAGGGAGTAGTCACCCCAGGTGCATTTTGTCTAGCCAAGCCACACTCTATCTTTTAAATGATGGCACATGGAGCCATTCTTTCCCACACTACAATGGTCAAGTAGGTACGGGAGCTTTAAAAGACGCCACCACATGGCAGCAACATGACGCCACTGATGAGGTCGGCTACATGATTATGAGCACAAATACAGCACCGGAAATGACATGGACACAACAAGCACTCATGCGCTTTCTCCTAGGGGTCCAGCAGCGAGCTCCGTTAGGTAAAAACTCAAAATATTGGAAATTTAGCATCACCATGATCTTTAGATTAAACTGACCCACGATCACTCCCCACCATCTAAATCTTTGCTCAGGTACTGAGTCAGAAAAATTGTGATTTCCTGTTAAGTAAAGGTTTGATTCTAAGAGGTTTTCTTATATGTTTTGTGATGACAGGTGTGCATATTTAACAACTGTGATACATGTTTTTGTGACCTGTAAAGGAAATTTTTCAAGCACCAATGACATAGAAAGAAATTCCAGCTTTCTATGATGGAAATGTAAATGTTCTTAAAGTTTAAAAGAAAATGGTAAATGGCCTGCATTTGTATAGGGCTTTACTTAGTCCCTAAGGACCCTAAAGCACTTTACACTACAATCAGTCATTCACCCATTCACACACAGGTGTGAATGAATTGCCATCACCCATTCACACACAGGTGTGAATGGGTGATAGCAAGCTACATTGTAGCCACAGCTGCCCTGGGGCGCACTGACAGAGGCGAGGCTGCCGGACACTGGCGCCACCAGGCCCTCTGACCATCACCTGTAGGCAAACATGGGGTTAGTATCTTGCCCAAGTATATTTGGCATATCCTGGAGGAGCCTGGGATCGAACCACCGACCTTCCGGTGGTGACCCGCTCTACCACCTGAGCTACAGCCACCCCACCATTTTTACCATTTACCATTTAAAAGAAACTGTCACATCTCCAAATTTAGCCCACAAGTATACTCAAGTGGCAAAAATGAAAACTATCAAATTAAATTATATAAATGGCTTACAATAAAAGTACATATGTACTTCTTTAAATGGTAAGTTCTATGCAATAACACTAGTCTAAGAAGGGCTTAAGAAAAATGCTTGTGGTTTAAATTAATTTAATTATGTTTATTTATGTCCTATTTATGTAAGATCACAAAATCAGTCACATCAAGGCACTAATTCAATGAAAAATAAATTGATTCTATATTTTAACCATTATGTGTCACTCTTTGTCTCAAGTTTTAAAATTACTCTCTAACCTCTGGACTTCAAACTGGAGCTAAGGAAAACTGAGCCAAATGGTCAAATTAGTCTAAAGGAAGAGAAGTTGATCGTTTATAAATGTATATAAATTTGTTAGTTGCTGGGAGAAAACAAATAAAAGAAAAATATGTGGAAGCATCCTTTACTGCAGCTGCTCTGTCTTAAGTTCTCTGTCTTAAACCGGTGCTGCATGTGTTTCTGGGCATTGAGCTGGTGAGTGCAGAGAGGTCAAAGGTTATTTTAGCTTGTTTAAATTCAGGCCAAGTCCACCTCATTGTGTTTGTTGTAATGTTTTGGTTCAGAGAAGTTTGGGAGTTTTCTTGGCTTTCTGTTTTCACCGTGCCTCCAATGATCGTCTCATGCCCCAGCTGGAAAACCTGCTTGAACTTAATCATGTTTATATGAAAGTATGAGCCAAGGTGGCAAAATGCATTAAGAGTATATCCTGTAAAATATATATTTTCTGCCCTTATGACCTCCAACACTATCTAACTGCTTACAGCTATCCCAAGTTTGCTTTGAGACATCGGGGAATTTCCTTGGCATTTCTTCAAACCTATCTCTGCCCTCTAAAGTTGCACGAGATAAGCACTTTTGTTAAATACCTCAAATGTAAATTCCTAGAGTGGATTTGCCTAGGGACAAATCCTGGCAATCTACCCCATAGGTACAGTCTTTATCTAAAGAGGTAGCCTTATTTTCATGGGCAGTATTTCAGTATTTTCCCCTGTGTTGACCCCCCTCTCCCCCAACAACATGTCTGTGTGACGAGGCACAGCAAACTCGCAAAAAAACAGTTTTTTTTTCTTTTAGATTTAGGCTCAAATAAGTGTTTACCTTAAGAGTCTCATGTTGGTTTGTTTGTATATGTTGTGTAGACAGAAATACAGTGCACAGCTAAAATTTCGAGTTGTCCCTCGTTTCATTTTAGTTTGCCTCAAAGGAGCCAAACTTTCCTGTAATTTCTAAAATTTGGTTTAAGCAATAGTTCTCCAGGTTTTCTGAAGTTCTTTTCAAGTTTTTCTTTGGACATTGGCTGCTTTCTTCTTACACATTTTTAGTCCAGTCCTTGTACCTGACTACTTCACACCGACCTATCAATTATTCAAGCATAGAAAAGGCTCTTAACTTAAACCATGAAACAGTGTTATCTCTCCATATAATACACAACTCAACAAGGAAACTACTTTAAATTGTATCTTGAGGCACTTTGCTTCCAGCAGCCTGTTGCAAAAACACACAATTTGTTTCCATTTCTTTAGTTTGTTCTATGAAAAATGCCAAAGATGACACAGTTTGGCAACAGCTGTATGGAGTGATGAGTCCAATGATTAAATTTTTGCTTCAAATTGTCAATATGTATGAAAAGTACGATGGTGAGTGTCTACAGCCATCTATAAAACATGGTGGAGGCTCTGTCATGGCTTTGGGTTGAAAAGAAAAAAAAAGATTTTTATCCTCCATGCGATACTATCTGGAAAGAGTCTGACTGACAGTGGCTTTATAATAAACACACAGTGCATCAAGAGTCCAGTCAGTCATGGACTGGCCTCCCCAGAGCCTGGAATTCAACATTACTGAAGCGATATAGCATCATCTTGACAGATAACAGAGCCACAGGCAGGCAACATACAAAAAGTATCCTTGAATGTCCTTCAAGAAGCCTGGAAAACTTTTCCTGAAGACTACTTAAATTACAAGAAAGCTTGGCTATGAGAGATCAGGTTGTGTTGAAAAATAAAGTCAGTCAAAGTAAATATTGACTTTCAAGCTCATTAGGATTGTACACATTCTGTTTTTGACTTTTATACACTAAATGTTTATATTTTTTATGATATGATACACCTAAAATGGGTAAATGTAAAGACATGAGGGGTGGCTCAAGACTTTTGCACTGTAGCGTACCACTAACTCTTCTGGGACACTTTGCTCAGATCTTTTTGTTTCAACACATTGTGGGTTATTTGCTGTTTGCTTTAAATCTGTATTTCATTTCAGAGACTTCCTCCTTTTAAGGACGCAGCTTTAGTAGATTTAGCACAGTCACAATCCAAGCTGTCACATCTCACCACACACTGCCCAAAACTAATGGTGCATTTGGTTGGTCTTTGCCATTTTATAAACTCAGAAATTTCCAATGTTACCACAAAACAGTGCTGAAAAGTTTCAACTGTAAGTTGGAGAGAGATCCAACAAGATGAAGCCAGATAGACAGATAGTCTACCACAAGAGGCTTTTGAGAAAATAGACCGTTTTAGTGCTTCTTGTGAAACAGGCCTTCAGATTGCCAAAAGCGAGAGATGCCAGAGAAATGGTTTCTTGATGGGAAATAAACAATTTCTGACACCTAAAGTCCCACAGCATCCATATAATTCTTTTATAATTATCTTCTAGCTGTGCTGCTGACGAAATAGTTTCATTCTGTCCATGTGTAATTATAACTGCAGCTTATGGCAGCATAGCATGTGTTGGCATTGTTCCTAGGCAACATGTTGCCATATCTTTAGTTACTTTATTAATTAGAGTGATCAAAATATGGGAAATGTTCATGCACACAATACTGATGAAAATAATGACCTTGAATTTAATCAAAAAATATTAAAACAATAAACCTGACAGGAGTTTTTTTTAACCCAAGTAAGTGGGTCAGGCTTTTATCAACAGTAAAATATTATAATATTCTCTACGTTATTAATAATTCTGAATAATGTAAAAAGCTACTTGTGTGAAACTAACTTTAATGAAATCAGAGGAAAGACTGAAAACAACAAACTGAACTTCAGTTCATGTTAACATTTTTCTTACATTCCTGCCTGATAGCTGTACGTGTTTGCCGGCGGCATCTTAAGCACAAAAACAACCTTTCCTCCAAACTGTCCAGTGTTATTACAAAAACCGGTTTAACCAGTTTTTTTTTTTTCATAAAAGAAGGGTGTTTGAGGCTTCCTCTTATTTGATTTGACACAGCTTGGAGTTTATAAGAATCCAAAAAATGTGACGTTTGCGCTTGTTTCTGATTGCCTTGTCTCTTGTGTCTTCTCCAGTGGCGTCCAAGACTAGCAAACAAAATCATGGAAATTGAGATCACTGACATCAACAATCATTTTCAGTTACACTAATTATCAAATTTTCCTACATTTGAAATGCACTGAAGGTTCAAAGGAAGGAGAGCAATACTGGTCACTGGACTGGTTCTTATATTATATATTTTTATATTTATTTCACTCTATTTGAGCATTCAAGCACACGTTTGTTTCACCCTTTCACACAAGCACTTCTTTCGATCTAACATTCACACTCTGATGAACACATCAGGAGTAATTCAGGGTTCAGGAACTTTGACATGCAATCTTCTGACTAGTAGACAACCTGCTCTACCCCATAAGCAACAGCCACCCCAACACTTGCAACAGAAGTGCATAAGCATTGTACAACTGAAAAATATACAGAGGCAACAGTCATCTTTTCAGGATTTGGTAGAGCACTTGAAATGGGACAGTGTAGTGAGGTCTGCTCTGGCATGTTCAATCTTGAGATGCTGAAAAAGGAAAGATCTGAACTGGGACACATCCAAAAGCCCTGAAGGGCAGAGGGAAGTCATTTAAAAACAGCATGTCGGTTTGTACTCTCACAATTATAATTTGGGTCAGCATTTGATATTATTAAGAAGTTAGCAGAACGCCATGGAAAGCATTTGTTCTTCTGGGAGCGACTATATGTAGCTACATGGGAAAGATTGCAGTTTTTAATCACACCGCCAGATAGCACTGCTCCAATTAGGAGACAATGTAACCTTAACCTGTGATGTTTGTAGCAAATGTTCTTTGTTTCTCTTCAGGTAGAAATGCTCTCCTGTGTCTTTTAAACTAAATATGAAAAGATAAGTATTCAGAAGTGTTGGATTGTTTTTTTCCCATGACTGTATTTGGGAGGATTTTGATAGAAGACAGAGATATTCCCCTGAAATCCTGTGGAATTTGTGTTCATGAGCTTCTGGATTGATGCACTATTTGTCTAAGCTGTGTGGGTGTAATATTGTCAACTACTAATTTGTGGGCTCTGTGTTTTAACAGGTGGATCCACTAAAGTTAACTTTACACTATTTTTTTCTTTTTTGGTATTTTTGTGTGTGTGTGTGTTTTAGTCCTCTCGTTGGAGTCGTGTTTATTTTGAGGGGTTTGCAGCAGCAGCTTGTGGTCTTCTGCAGAACTTGGTACTGAAGGCTATGAAAATAATACAGACTGTAGTAGATGCATCTGTGCAGCGTGCAGTGTTGTTTCTGTTTATGGTTACAGTTTGTGCACATTTTAAGCTTTTAATTTGCTTTTAGACTGAACAAAAGTTTTATTGTTTAGTGTAAAAAAAGACGAATCTGAGTCCTGGGCTGTTTTCCCTTTAAAGTTCATGCTTGGCCTTAAAATGTTCTTATTCATGCAGTGGATTCTTTTATGCTGAAATAAGCTGGGATCCACATTTTGATCACGGCTGGGTGGTCATCCGCATTCAATTCCAAATGTGATTAACAGTGACCTGATTGTCTGCCATTCATGTAAAACCATGAGAAAAACAAATGGTAAACATTGCCTTCTGAATTCAGAGAAAATAAAATGCACATTTATTTTTTTATCAACAGAATCTGAAACCTCTGCCCTCCTCAACAGGAAGAAATCTCCATGGACCAGAGGAAATAACAAGCTGAAGCAAGCCAAGCAGTTAGGGCACGGGTGGCCCTGCTGAGCATGGCCTAGCTCTGCCTGACACAGCATTATCTGGACCGAAACGTTGATCGGGCACTTTACCTGGTGTTCCCAGCTGTGCCAGCGCTGGCCTTACCTCTGCCAGGCGGCCCCAGCATCTGTTGAAGCTCCTGCACTTCTTCAGAGGACAGAGCTACACGCTAAGAAACAGGTTAGATACCGCTGGCACGAAAAAAAGAGACACACAGCAGGGAGAAAGCGAGATTTTGCGGAGGCGGTTACTTACTGTTCAGCTATGTAGGGTGGTGAATACTTGTTTATGACTTGTGTTAAAGCGCTATGCGTGTCACTGGCAAAAAGCCTGCTAGACCGATCGATGATGAGGAGCTGCTGCTGCAGCAGCCATGTGAGACATGGCCTGATTTAATTTGCCCAGCCTCCCCGTGTGAGGTTAATGCTTCGATTCTGATGCTAATGCACATGGAAAAAAATGGCACATCCCCTGCCTGAGTCAGAATGGTTTTATTTCATAATTTTACTATGGTTATCAAAGCATTATGGATAAATGAGCCACCACAGCCGATGAATGACAAATTTCCTAATACTCAGGTTATCTGCTTACTACAAACTGAATTGGAAGTATAGACAGAGTTTTTTGAAGGCTTTTTTTTCTTGTTTGGAAAGTACAAAAATGAAAAACAAAAAATTGTGAATTCCAGTTTCAGCTGTTATGTTAATACAAAACTATTAATCTGAATTTCTGAAGAAAAGTTCTAAAACTGATGGAGCTCATCTACTTCCTATTCTTGTAACTTTCTCCTTAAAGTTAAGAAGGAACCATCAAATATTTTTTAAAACTCTAGAGTAACTTTCTAGTAACGGCTCAGATGATATTTTTCTGTAACCTCCTTTAAGCTATGTGTTGATCTTTGTGGCTCCCATGGTTACAACATCCTTTCCCTCAAAGCTGGAGACACTTGGAAAAAAACCAGAAGAGAAAGCTGCTGGTGGTTTGCACAGTGAGCTCAGATTTCCCATTTAAAGGTCCTATTTTAAGCTCTATGAAACATATCTGCCTCCTATGACCATAAAAGGGCACAAAAACATTGTAATGGTAATACATATAGAAAGAGAGCAGAAGCAGAGTGTCTTCGGTCCTGCAAATGTCCACAGCACAGAGCTACAGTATTGAGAGGCTTTGGAAACCAAAGCCAACCCTCTTACACTTCAATAAAGACATTCATGAACCTGACTTTTCTTGTAGGTCTAAAGGTCTAATAGCCTGGAGCGCTTTCCTTTCAGGTGAATGTGCTTGTTCTAACAGGTGCTTAATAATAGGGAATTCAGGGGAAATGGGATACAAGCCTGAGCGACTGTAAGCAGGTACACAACACACAATAGGATTAGAGAGTAGACTGATCCTGGCTTTGTGTGCTGTCGTTTAGCCAGATTACCACAGCCACGTTTGTATTGTGAGGAAATTGGACCGAAATTTGTTTTCAATTTGCCAGCCATTTGAATTTCATTTCAGTGCCTATTTTTGTGCGTGACACGGAGTACGTGGAAAGAAGAAACATGCCATGCTGTGCACGATGCAATTTCACACAATTAACTAGTTTCCCTGAGATAACTGAGCCACTAGTGACACTAAATCGACCTTTTTCATTTGAAACCTTAACATGAAATTCTGACTTGCAGAACCTCAAAAATCAGGGCAAGCTGAGGTGAGCAGTGTTCAACACGAGTGTGTGAAATTCTAAATGAGTCCCATAAGATGCAGCTATAGAGCTGAATCCAAGTGCACAGACTGAAAGCTGTGACGGCAGCAGTTCTATTTACTTCTACTTCATTCTGCAACTGTTAAAGCATAATATTTCATCCCAATTCCAGCCTAAATTAACGCTGCAGTTCCACGGTGCGTTTGCACGACTGCAGCTTTGTTAACGATACGGCAGAATTTAACTAACTTTAAAGTGAGCAATCATAAATATTGGCTTTAACATAACATAACATAACATAACATAACATAACATAACATAACATAACATAACATAACATAACATAACATAACATAACATGCATTGTGGTTTTCATCTTTTGTTAAAAAACTCCCTAAAATGTCTTCAGCTGCCTGTAGTGTTAACAGGAACTCACAAGAGAGATCATATTCTTCCCACTTTAGCTTCTCTACACTGGCTTCCTCCAAAAGTCCTCCTCACTCACAAACCCGTTATTACCAAGTGCTGCCTTATCTTAAAGATCATATAGTATCATTATTATTATCCCAACAGAGCACTTCACTCACTGAGCGTATGCTTATGTAGCCAATACAGAATAGGGTAGGGAAAGTTCCAGTAAAAGGAGAGATTGGGCCAATAGCTAGATTCGTAGGAGGGCTAGAATGAGTTGTGTGCAAAAGAATGACTGGAGTCACAGGTAAAGTTGCTTTGAACTATATTGAATTAAACAGCAACAATAACAGCACTTTTATAAACAAAATTGACAATATGAAAATAAATAAAATAGACTAAATATAATAGTACCCCAGAATCCTATCTGAGCTCAGATATGTCAGTCCTGCCGGCTTAATAGTCAGTGAATAGTCAAGTCGGATCCAAATAGTCAAAAGTCAAAAGTGACTGGTGCGATTTTGTCCTACCACACCGTTGCAATAGTTCGTGAGGGAAGAGCAATCTGCCCTTCTGAGCCAACTCAGGATGGCTATGGTTCGGTTCAACGGGAAAGGCTCGCCATCTTCCTCGTCAGGAAGAAATCCAGGTCTCACGATCCCACAAAAAACCTAGCCTGTAAACAACAG
>VURO01028608.1:0-14691 GCA_015108175.1 Pelvicachromis taeniatus | reverse complement strand
ATGGTTTTAACCTTTAGAGCTGTACAGGGACTGGCGCCATCTTACATCATTGATCTTCTACAACCTTATGTACCTGATAGGTCTCTAAGGTCGTTTGATCAGGGCCTACTTGCTATTAAACAAACCAAAATAAGAACTAAGGGTGACAGAGCTTTTGCCGCTGTGGCTCCTCGGCTATGGAATTCTCTCCCTCTATCTTTGAGAGCCGTGGACTCGGTGGTTGCTTTTAAAAAACAACTTAAAACTCACCTTTTTTTTAGGTGTCCAGAAAGGTGCTATATAAATACAATTTTATTTATTATTATTTATTTACGGTTAAGACAGTAGGAACTAGCTTAGCTCGTCGCCTGCTGAAGTAGCCTTCAGCTTTGTCTTTTTATAAACGTAACAGTACGGCTCATGTATATTTGAGTTAGTGAGGTTTGATGTGAGTCAAGGAGGCCATTTACGTTAAAAAGGAAAGATTGAATCGATGGAGGGGGGGGGTGAACCATCTTACAATGCTGTGATTACAGCCATCCCCCAACTCTCTGTGAATGGTACTCATGATCATTGATCAATGGTCTTTGATCACACACCTACATTTTTTCTGTTTTGTTTTTTCACAGAAGCCATGATGTCACAGTTCCAAATGTGGAAGCATTGTGTTGATCTGTCAAGACAAATACCAAACTATTTATTAACAAGTGTTATATCAATGCCAGTGCAACTGATGCATTTATCAGTGAATTTTCAGAGTACACATTACTGGTACTTTCTTCATGTGATGAAATGCTGGATCATTTCTGTGATGCAGTTTATCAAATTATTGATCATCGCACCTGTCAAAGCAGGTTCCTCAGCAACAGCACCCTGCAGAAACAGCAAAAAGGTAAAGATGGCAAAAAGAATGTGCCGGAGAACTGAGAGAAAATATAGAACAAAATATAGATCAAGTTTTAACAAGGAATGTTTCCTGAATTTAAAGCATTTCCATTCGAGGTGCTCCTTGAAAGGGATACACATAAGCTAAAATATGAAAAACTCAAAGGCTTTCTTTTCATATAAAATGTAAAATGCCTTTATTCTTGTGGTATGGTTATAGTTAACCTAAAACTCTAACATGTTTCAACACAGAAGCCTTCATAAGGAAATGAGTCTATGAACACACTGAATCACTAAAAACCCATCAATAGGTGGAGAGTTAAAAAAAATATAAAAGTACCTGTTATGTAGTTTTACTACTGGAATTTTCCACTCTCAACCTAAATGGAATTTTGCTACTGGCGGCTCTTTACTTGATTCCCATCACTACCAAACCTTTAAAATCTATACTATATTTTTAAAAACACTATATACTTTGTAAATATTGATTTAAAGACTGTTTCCCTGTTTCAAATGTACTGTAATCACACCACTACTCAATAAATATATCCATTGGAATGACTAATTATAGAGCTAATTTTTCTTCCCACAGTATGTTTTTTTTTTCAAACAGCATACATAAATACATACAACTTAATTCATAAATATAACAAACATAAATACCAACAGGGTTTTAAATGCAACCATAGCACAGAAAGGTCAGATTCTCGATTGGTTCTCATCACACCTAAAGTGTAGCAGTTTTTGCATTTCAGATGCAGCTTTAGATCTACAGAAATTAAAATTCAGTCAGTGGTTTCCCAAGCAACTGCTCTTTGTGTCACGTCACTGGGTCTGTGACCCAGTGTTTTGAGTTTTTCCTTATTATTGAACTTTGATTTGGTCATTATTTAGCATTTCTAGTCTTTTGGTTTCTATGTTAGAGTACTTAGTCTTCTGGGTTTTGTTTCTGTGTTTCATGGTTGTCTGTCTCCCCTGTCAGCTGTATCCCCTTGTCAAGTCCGCATCTCTGTGTTATGTTTCCTGTCTTACTTTGTTTCATGTCAGTTGCTGTTTCTCAAGTACGTGAGTACGGACACGCGATACAATTGGAACACCAGCGTACTTGATAATGTCACATGTCAGGAGATTTTACTGCCATCCCCTCTTAATTTAACAGTGATTAATATGTTATGAAACTTGAACTTTAATCTTAGCCAAACCGATTTACTCATTAACAAATAAAACACTGAAATAAACCAAACGTTAAGTTTTAGAAGTTATCTAAGAGACTTATATATTATAACCCAAGTAGCGAAAGACCGCAGGGGTTTAAAAACGATGTGCCGGGGGTGCGCTGTTCTAGCCAGGCTAGAGTGAGCCTCGACCTCCCGGTCAGCTACCGAGCTGGTGGGTAACAGACATCTCCGAAAACGTCGGAGCACTTTTGCAAATATGTGATGTCTTGATAAATCGAGCAGATATTTGAAGTTTATGCATCTACATTCTTACTTGAAAATATCTTAAATGTTTATTTTGTGACCCAGAAAGAGTAATTTTTACAAGTTTTTAGCCACGCTTCTCCATCATTGCCACGGCAAACGGACGCTCCCGGCCCTCCAGCCGGCAGGAACGGAAGCGCCGGCTGTAGTCCTCCACCGACAGCCCCAGGCGGTCCAGCACGGCCCGGCAGACGTCAGTGTATTCCTTCTGCGCGGCTGGTGGTAAGCTGAGTGCCGCCATTTGGGTCTCCCCCGACAATAACGGCAATATCCGAGGGGCCCACTCCTCCTCAGGCCATCCGCAGGCCATTGCAGTGGCAAGAAAAGTGTCCAAAAATGTGTGGGGGTCCTCCCCCTCCGCCATCCGAGGAAGCGTGACCGACAGCTGGGCGGATTGCGCCGGGGATGACCCCACCAGCTGCTCCAGACTGACAGGACACTGACGCATGCTTGCGGTAGGCAATGACTGCAGCAGGCTAGAGACCACACCTCCGCCACAACCATGTTGTAATGCAGATGATGCACAGCTGTACTTATCATTTTCCTCTGATGATCTAACCTTGTTTCACAAACTAATGAACTACACTAATGTCATTAACTGCTGGATGTCTACAAACTTTTTAGGTCTAATACATCAGGACATCAAGGCTCTTCTGCCTTCACTCTCATAATGAAATTGAGTGATGTCCCTTTCTTAATCTCTCCATTTGTAACGGAGTTGCTGTTGCTCCCAGTCGTGTCCTCTTTGTTTTAATACCACTATTGCTGGATTTGTTGCACAGGTGGCATCCCATCATGGTACCATGCTGGAATTCACTGAGCTACAAATATTTGTAGAAGCAGTCTGTATACCCAGGTGCTTGATTCTATACACCTGTGGCCATGGAAGTGAGTGGAACACTTGAAGTCAATGAAATAGATGAGCAAATACTAAATGAAACATTTTGGCAGTGATCTCACTTTTGAGAATCATATTTATAAGGTTATCACAAATGCTTTTATATTACTTAAAAGTAAAGTGAAAAGTTATAAAATTCATATCTCAGGCTGACTCTGAGAAATTGGTCCATGTATTTATATCAAGCAGGTTAGATAAATATAACTATGATTTGCAGGACTGTTCAAAGCATCAGTAGGATGAGTTCTGCTTGTTCAGAACACAGCAGTCAGAGGTCTTACATCTACACAGAAATTTGATCATATGACCCCAGGACTCAAGTCACTTCATTAATTCATAATTCAATAAAAAATTGCCTTTAAACCCTTCTATTAGTTCATAAAGCAATCAGTGGTTTAGCCCCCCAGTACATTTCTGAATTGCTCAGTGTAATTCCTAAAACACAAAACAATTTATACAAAATAAATTGGTTTAAACTTTAACTTCATCAGGTGCCCTGATGTGAAATGTTCATCACAGATAGTTTGTTCAAGGACTGTGTATCCTGAAATCATAACGTTTCAGAATGTAATGCCAGTTTTCCAGTTTCTGGAAAAAAAAAATGTCAACCTATTTACATGTTGTAGGGTTTCAAATGGTTATTGTATTAATAGTTGAAGCCAATAGTTGTACATCATCTTCTAAATAATTTTATATTTTCACATCGTGATGTGTGTTTTGAATCATATTGACAGAGACTGAATCACAAGTGCAAGACACAATTGCACATGCAGCTGGGTTGGTCGCACTTAGTGGTCACAATGTTCACATAACACTGGGAAACACTTGGATTTGGCTCACTGGTATGTACTCCAACAACCACTTGTACCTTCCGAAAGGTATGTGTGAGCTACAGTGGTCAGAAAAATAAAACCTAGATAAGGGTATCTAGGTAAAACCCAAAGTCTATATGTGAGAAACACTGAATATATACAAAAACATGTAAAAAATAGCAAATATTAAACCTACATTTTATTCATCCATTGTTGTAGATCAGTACAGTAATAGCGTTAAAATTAAAAAAAGAAAAAAGAGGATTAATAAAGTTCTATTAAATGAGCTCCTATATGACCCAGAGCATGGCAAGTATTTCTCTTTAGTTTGTATATCAGGATATGTACTCATATAGGCACTAGTGCATTTTAGTATTTATTGAATATTTATAGATTTAGTTTTTGTTTGTTTGTTTTTGTTTTGTCATTTCTAACAAAATTCATGAGAGCACCATGTGTGTCAGCTCAGTTATTGTGCCACAAAAGGCCCTTCATGTGAGTCAGTCTGTTCTGCCACAGAAAAAAATTAGTTGTTAATCTGTAATATGGAGAACATGTGTAAGGCAAAGTAATATATAATTGATTCAGAAATGTGGGATCGCTTTAACCCCCCCCCCCAAAAAAAAACAAACAAAAAAAACAAAAAACAAAACAATCAAACAAAACAAAAACCCCACATTAAGTGTAATTACATTTTGTTTCCTTTAGGACAGGTTCAACGATGTCCTAGATGAGTTACAGAAATACCCTCTACAGATTAAGCAGATATTCATAAAAGAGGGAAAGTCTGACTGGGTTTCTTTCCAATACTGAGCCTTGAGTTCATCACGAAATGTTGATTTTCAGTGGCAAGTACTTGGAAAAATATCCTTTATGTGGTTGTTTCTTTCAAATCAGACATGGATTTTACAATACGATATTCATGACAGTTTGGAATAGTGTAATGTGTGCCAGGGGATTGTCCGCACGGTCAGTTTAGTTTTTATGTCTGTGTGGGATATTTTATCTCCTTCCTATATGACCCCTAGTAATTAATAAGATTATTTAGCACTGCTGCAGGCTACAGGACATTATCATCCCAGGGTTACATAGAATGCTATTTTGTCAGAGGCTGTCTGTGGCCCGCCATTTTACACAAAGTGACCTATAGTGGCATTAAAGGCAACTGAAGCACTGGATGTAAAGATCATTTTTCCCCTTTTAGAGATCTACAGGCTGTGTAACCCAGCTCATAACATATGTCTTTATAAGAAAAGTTATATGCACATATTTTCAAATAGACAGGTTTGCATTTTAAATACTGTGGTCCAATGTTGTTGTTGAAGTATCTGGTGCCACATAATTCCAAGAGCGCCCCTTTTTTTCTGATTTTCAAATGAGATTTATTTGATTTTCTTTGTCACTTGCTATCTAACTGCAGGCACTAAAAACCTCATGGTTAGGTTTAGAAAAAAGTTGGGTTTTTTTATTATACCAGACGATAAATTGTGAACATTACATTACATTCGTACATAGTAAAGGTTCAACATAACCTTCAGATTTTTGTTTTTGAACATATCTATACCTACATATGAGGTGTTGCTGAAGCTATGTTGTTTTACAAAGACGCACTATGCTGACTTTTGAAGAGCAACATGTTCATGGTCAATTTTCGATTGCATCAAGGGTAGGAGACATCAATAGAAATTTAAGATAGTGGTTCACTCACTGAATTCTGCCTTTACTAGCTTTATACTTTCTATTCAATTCAATTCAATTTATTCAATTCAATTTTATTTATATAGCGCCAAATCACAACAACAGTCGCCTCAAGGCGCTCTACATTGTAAGGTGGACCCTACAATAATACATACAGTGGTTAGTGGTTAGAAATCAGAAATGATAGCTAATGTAAATTTTAGCGTTTACACACCTGCCAAATCCCACTTTACACCCTGAGTGTAAATAGTAAATCAGCCCCTGAGTGTAAATAGTGTAAATAGTGAGCCTGTGCCTTTTCACTTTTACTTGAGTAATGAAGTTGAATCAGTTCTTCAACTTTTAGCAAGTATTTTAAAATCAAGTATTTCTACTTAACTAAAGGGTGTGTGTACTTTTGGATGTGTGTACTTTTGCCACCTGTATCCTCATACATTATCTTCTGCTCATCTGGGGTGGTTTTTGCCACCACTGGTTCAGTATTTGACATTATTTCAAATTATTATTATTATTATTATTAAAACATTACATGCATCTTTATCATTTAGGGAGTAATTAATAGTGTTAATTACATTTTCAAATGGAAAAAACGCACCACACTATGGGATTTGAAATAATGACCTTGTAGACCCTCCACTGAATTGCCCTCCAGCCTTCCAAAGCTTTTCCCAGTGGACCAACTTTTCTTAAGCTCTACTGCACATGCCACTGCTGAGCTAATCCCTCTACCTGCCAGGGGTTTGTGTAAGAATCTATGCAATGAGATAGACAGCATCAACATTGGAAATGTTGATAAAATGTGTGGTCCACTAAACCAAGTTTTATCATGTGGTTGTAAAATGGTTGTAAAATGCCCAAATATATCCTGACAACATCTGAGATAAGGGTATCTAGGTAAAACCCATATTTCGCGTGTTAGTTAGCTGAGCAGATAATATGTTTATATGAATACGTTTCACCAATACCTTGAATTCATAATCTTGTTTACCTCTTCTGGATTGTATCGTGTGCCAAACATGTTATGTGGCATGTATACATTTTTTTTCCAGTGTCCTATCACTTACCATGGCCTTTCTGTTTGAAATGTAGAATGTTTCCCCACACAATGTGCTTCAGCTTCTACTTGAAGTGTTATTTCAGTCGACAGTTCCCTCAGTGACTCATCTGTTCCTTCAAGAGTTGTGCATAATGTTCTCTCTGCAATGTTTTGTTGAACGTTATTACTCATAAATACTAAGAATGTCGTAATAATGGAAATATGATCTTCCAGGTGACCCCATATAGATTTGAAATTATTTGTACCATTAGGGGATGACCAAATGTTCCTGGCTACAAAGTACAGTAATACTATAATATTCAATGAAAAACCGTCTCCCTGCTTCCTTGATGTTCAGTTTCAGATGTTCAGAATTTGTGGAATGGCTAAAGTTGTTGACAGATGCAGACTTTTTTGAATCACTAATGGCACCGACTAATTACTGTCAAGGAAAGTTCAAGTTTGGTCTGCCTTTATAAAGTATATCCAGGAGAAAATGTAAAGGCAGGTGTCTTTTCCATCCCTTTGAACCTTTCTATTGCTGCCTTGATTAAATTATATAGAACCCCTAATTTTTTTTATTTACTTTTTATTTATTTATTTATTTATTTATTTATTTATTTATTTGTTTGTTTGTTTGTTTGTTTGTTTGTTTGTTTGTTTGTTTTTTACTTCAAATGGCCTTACAACAAATAACGTATCATATTGAAGCACACAAATAACAGGGTAGTTACTGGACTCATCATCTCCCACCAGTTATTGTGTGCCTATTTTCCACTTGAAGCAGTGATCATCATGGGACGACTAAAGCTGAGTTGTTTGGGCCAAACCAGCTCTGCAGATTAGGGAGTTGGGAATTTCCTCAGATGGTAACACCCACCCAAAATATTAACAACCAGAGGCTATAGAAACTGTCCTAGTTTTAGAGTAGATAATTTATGTGATGATTGCCAAATCAGGAATGCCTGTCTAAAAGTTAAGTGGCCCATTGAAAACACTCCCGTAGGACACTCTCACACTGCCTGAGAATCTTACTTTCTAAGTGAAAAACAAACCGTATTATTTCTTATAAAACACAGTACATCTTTCACCAAGTAAACGAGCACAATAATCTTGACAGAAATGATAAATCTATATTTTATATTTCACCTCTTCTGTGCTGCTGTAGAATTCACTTAACTATCTATAGCAACATTGTGAATGAGATTTAAAACTCCACATAGAAGAAACTCTTACTTTCCCCTTCATAAAGTGGCATATACACAGCATTGGAATCTTGTGTTTTAATGATTAGATACAGGTGCAATATAAATATAAGTTGGTTCAAAGAAATGTCTCCTTTGTATAGTACATTTTTTTCCCTTACTTGTAAGCTGTACAGTAAAACGTATTAATAAAAAACAAAAACAGTCTGATAAAACGGTATAATTTAGTGTGATGATAGTGAGGAAACAGATGAACCAAAAGTAGGTTAACCCAGCCATAGTATTTAAACATAAAGAAATTAAACCGTATTTGTTGCTGCCTTAAGCAGGCACACACTGCACTGAAAACTTAAACAAAAATTCATTTCATCTGTTAGTGAATGCATTCTCATCCAAAAATAGCAGCTCGCTGCATGTGCCATTGTCTTCCTAATAATTTGTTTGGCAATAGTGTTTTTTTAAGAAGTCATTTTAATTGCAACATAATCTGATTAACTTGCCTCTGTAATTGGTTTGGTCAGCTTGATGTTCGTGGGTCAAAAACAAATTGTCTTTGTAGAAAAACTAATTTCAAAACTAAGTGAAGAGTTGTGTAAACAAGATTGTGTAAAAGCAATCACATAAACAGCTTTAACAAACAGTTTTTGGCAGCAGTGGCATTCAACTGCATGTAAACATAACTTAATCATAAACCAATAGAATCATTTGGGCTATGAAAATAAAAAGCAATTACAATGATGGCACTTTTAAGTCACTTCTTTTTTCTCGTACTTTTGATTATCCAATATATCACACATTTGGACTGTGTAGTCTTCCACTACTCGTTAAATGCATGAAACAAATTTGAGCTACCATTGGAAATTTACAGCAAATCATATTTTCAACCCCACAGCTGATACGCTGCTACAAATGATAACTACTACATGGTCATCTTATTTCCTACTCAGAAACAAAGTCTGGTCATACTTAACGAATCTGTTATCATTATTAATAACACAGGGTGGGATTTAGTATTTGGGTACATATGCAACAACAGAAGAACTCTAAACAAGCATAAACCACGAATAAAATGGCATTAAGATTAAAGAAGTACAATTCTAAGCACAGAATGGTGTTACAGAAGAGCTTCCCCAATATTATATGTCACACAGAATGAATAAACTGTGCGGGTGTTTCTGATTAAACAGTGTTCAGCTGATGAAAGAGGCAACTTTTATAGAGATTTTTTTGGGGGGGGACACGTTTGATCGATATTATTAACTTTCTAATGTACTCATTTAATATTTCTCTCTCTACCTATGTCTTCTCTCTACCATGTGCAGTTGGGGATGTGGTGTGCTGTAACAGCCATCATGGTGTACTCGTAATAAGCAACTGAGGCAACTGCAAAGAACAGTTATTTCAAATTGTCCAAGAATGTGTTTTCGTGAGTCCTTTTGATTTGCTTACATTTATTCTTTTCTTCCAAGAATTTGTTTTATGAACTCCTCAAAAAGTTCTTGCAGCTTTTAGTTGTAATGTAAAAACATAAACTAATGCAAGTTGATTATTTCTGAGGATGGGGAAATGTTGACACCAAAAGTGTGCTAAAAGCAGAAGTAAGTATTTGTTTCTTTTTAGTTATTTATTCATTCAAAGTTCAATTTATAACAAAACACTCCCATCACCCCAAACGTGACAGGCTACTTTGCTGGTCCTGGCCAGGAAAAAAAATATAGTGCAGCTACTGCAGACAAAGACAGAGAGAGAGAAAGCGAGAGAGAATGTGTGTTTGTGAGAGAGAGTGAGAGACGTGGCAAGCAACTTGAGCCAGCTGTAATAGGACTCAATTCACCAGCCTAACTATGCCTCTTCTTAATACCACTGCCGGCTGATCCTCAATAGCGCAGCTTGAGGAAATTATCCACTGACCCAATACCCTTGATATATCGTTTCCTTTTACTTGAGAATCCATACACTATTACTCTTCTGCCTCAGTGTCAGAGAAGCAGTAGTGGGATATAGGGACACTTACTAAGGGGGTTCTCAATGCAGCATAAGCAGCGTAAATAGCAACAGTGATTCAGTGAGGATCAGTGGTAGCCTTGTGCACTTAAATATTGAACAGAGGGGGAAATTAATCTATTCACTTTCATGCATTATTTAAAGAAAGAAAAAAGGGAATTGTATCCACAGAGTTTCTGTTCTGTTCTGCAAAGTGAGAGGACAGAGAGCTTTGGAATTATGAGGTTCCATTAGTAGCCGGAGCCGTTTGGAGAGCTGTGCATTTCCACTTCCTGCCCAGTGTTATTGATGAGCAGTACAGTTCATTTTTATAGCTTGTCCAGGCTGATGCTCCAAAGGTCCATTACATTCTAGATTATGATGACTGCTTTGTTCTGATTTAATTCTTTACTCATTTTAGCGATGATGTCTTTAGAAACTGTGACTGACTTATGAAGGCAACGGCTACATGCACATACTCAAATATTAATATTAAAAGGTTTATTAGTAGTGAAAACATGGCAATAGGGATGGCTAAATCTGCTTTTATGGCTAACTGCTGCACTTGCATTAGACTTTGGTCAGGAGTACATAATCCCCCTGTGGTACATAAAAACAGAACTTAGCAGGTGGTGCTAGGAAGAAAGCAGCTGAAAAAAAAAAAGGCATTAAGACTTGCATGACAACACAGAGCGGTATGCTAATGGAAAACTAAGTACAGATATGTCTGTGTCATATACTGTTCAACATTGTACGACAATTATTAGTTTGCTCGCAAATGCCCACTCTTAAGGGACCAGTCAGTATGTGAGGTTTATACTTGTTTCTCTAAATGCTCTTAATTTCTTAGGCTTTCTATTGTGCAATCATAATTAACATCAATATACTTCAATTAATATCCAGAGCCTTATACAACGTCAAGTGAAGTTGCATGAGGTTAGACATATCTTTCTTCTGGTAGCTTTAGCACACTGCCAAGGGTCAGCATAAGTGGAATAGATGTTTTTACCTTCATGTTCATTCTTACCTCAATGTATTGCATACTTGTGTTCTGTCAGAACTTACAGCTTGTTAGATTTAGATACTACAAATAACTTGGTTAAGTTTAGAAAAGGACTGTTTTGTAAAATATACCCATTCCTAATTCCTAACCTGCACAATTACAAAAACTACAGCTTAGAAAGTTTGGTTAATTATGATGAACATCAGGGTCCCTGCATATATGTAGAATGAGAGACACATCACCTACTGGAAATGCGTTCATAGTGCAGCACTCAGCTGCAAAAGTAATAGTGGGAGAAAGAGAGAAAGAGGACCTGCTAAATTCTGCAGGAATTGGCAATGATTGTTCAGTTGACATAGTTAACAAAAACTGTCCTGACAGCTATAGCTCTCAAGGTTTTATGTGCTGTCTGACCACTCAACAATCTGCTGGAATACTGAATACCCATTATCTGGGCCAATTTGAGCAAATAACCAGTCTTAACCGTTGGCACATATTGAAGACCCATGGTTTAGATACACCAGCTGACTGATGAAAAGAATGATTACAGCCTGGATGTCTCTATGATACTGTGTGCTGTGTCTTGCACTTCAAAGGAATTGTAATTTATTTATTTTGGAGTGTCCAAGGATCTCACCTGTTTTCATTTGTCTTTCCATGTTTCCCAACCAGGATTCCTACTTTAATCTTAAAGTCTCCTTGTAGTAGCAGTTGTTCTCATTTGGAGATGCTGTCCAATCAATCTCATCACTAATGAGGCTGACTTGACCATCTGCGGGAATCAGCTGAAGCAGTCACTCTGTTCAGTTCAAGCTTGGCTCCACTACAGTTATCAGTTTGTTTGTAATTGCAAAGCCACTACCTTGAAGTCTGTCATTCTCTGAGCTCTTTCCACAGGAAGCTTAAATGCGGTCACATTGCTGTCAGGGCTTGTTTGGTGACATCTTGTAAAGATGTGATTAAAAGGGTTACATTTTCAATTGCCATTTCAATAAATATAATTAATTTCAGTGCTGAAAGAACTGCTTCAATTGGCCATACATTAAACTAGTACAGCTCGGATCATCCAGGTGAATGTTTTGTTTAAGATAGTTAAACATCGCTGGATGTTTGCTGCATTAAATTTCTACCATATTTTCCCATTTTTCTTGGAATTCTCCACTGTGCTGTTCAGTACGACAATGAAGAAAAACTTTGAGTGGTTTGGGACAATGTCTAGAATTAGTGTTGCCCCTTGTTACCTTTGAATCTTGCTGTAAAGGTACATGACTGTACTTTTGTTAGTTCACCCATGCAACTAGTAAGGCAGGTGAGTATATTTGGAAAGTGCCTTTAGACTACCCAACTCTCTCTGATCAAAACATGGCCACAAAAAAAGGTCATTTATAATTTACTATAATGCATTTATTATCATCCTCACAAATGAATTCCTGAACCAAACTGACCATGTAAGTCATCTACATATTTGTCAGAAAGCTTGAAGTTTGAATTAGCTGATTTTTTTTTTATAAGGAAGAACGTTAGCCTTTTTTTTAATTTTGAAAAGCTTCCAGTGAAGACGTGTTGTAAATTAAATATTTGCTACAAATACTAAATCTAGTGCATCTGCACCTTGTGCATATTTATATGCTACAATGTTAATGTGATATGTCTGTGCCCCTCGTCAAGTCATGTCAAATCTATTCAGATCAAAACCACACAAGGTAATACTATGCAATTTACAAAGATCAACTTGTGAAGTATTGCATTAAAAAATATAACTTGTTGGGACTTGTTGTTTCTCATGGGACCAATGAGGGGGGCTTAAATAATCCATATTAATTATAGTTAGCTTTTTGAAACTCTTTGCAGTGTCTTACTCAGTCATCTAATCACATATACTGATTTCATGCAAAGTAGACCTCTGTCATCAAGACTTGGGGTTCAGTGTCCTTTCCAAGGACATATTGTCATGTTAAAAGGCCAGAAATCAACCAGGCAACATCGCATGGTATGGTGGAGACCCCACTCTACCACCTTTTCTTACTCCAGGCTAGCAATTTCGAATGTCCCTCTCCACTATCTGACACACCCACAAGATAGTTTACAAAAGCACACACACCGGCATTATACCCAGCCAATTTGCAGCCCAGTAGATCTCCAGATTGTGTTTTCAGCAAAGTCCAATTGGCGCCTTTCCAAAGCACTATTGAGCATATTCCCTGTCTCTTTTTGCTTTATCGTCCTATCAAGATATTTCCCCTGATGGCTAGCCTGTTGCAGGTGGAAGAGAGAGGATTGTGTCTGGATAATGAACTCACATCGTCCTCTTTTTTCTCTCACAAACACGCTAGAAGTTCCAGCAGTGGTTTATCCATGGTCCCTTAAGTATATAAACATGAACAGACTTAAAGATAATGTTTAATGTATGGAAAAAGCCCAATTTTATTTTATTTATTTATTTATTTTTCCCAATATTCTACAGATGATAATTCATTAATTGAAATTTAGCTGCACGATGAGTCAGACAGTCCAAGAGGAGGACAAAGATAGATAGAAAGGGAATTAAGGCTGGGTAGGTTGTTAAAATGGGTGAGCAGAATAATCAATAACAGTTAGGGGAGTGTGTGTTGTGTCAATCTAACAGCTTGTTCTTGTTCTACGGGGACGAACCCCAGACGTGAAAACTGCTTGGTAGAGCCAGAGTCAGATTGACGTTCCACTTTATTGAGATTTAGTGGGTCTGCATGGATTTGAATGATCCTCAGCACAGTCTGTCAGTTGTCATGATAATGAATGGAAGATGACAGGTTCAGTGCCAAGCATTCTCACTTTGCTGCTCGCTGTTGGAGGCGGCCAAACGTTATGACAAGGGCAGCCAAGGGATCTAAATATGACAATATCGGTGGGCCACAACCACGGTTAGAAAAAAGAAAGAATGATAGCTCCTTAGCACATATGATGTCACACTGTATATGGATGTACTCTTGACATTTTTAAATGTTACTTCAAAGTTATTCCTCACTAATTACTTTGTTTGCTGAATGCATTAGTTCACTTCGAATTCACTGGCAAAAGTAGCAAGTTGCTTAGTTATAGTCGTTTAACACAAGAATGAAAAATGACAGTCAATTCATTTACCCAGATGAGTTCTGCATCTATGATTACAACTACCTGCTAACATCCAGTCTTGAATGCAGCGATCCACAAGTTTGACAAGAGCTGGATTAGAGAGTAAATGTTCTTAATTTAATTCATCACAGTTCATATCACATGAACTGGAAAACATGCTTTTATGATCTGAAAACATAAATAGATATGATAAATATAACAATATTAATTGTTGCCGTCCTCTGAACTGACTTCTAGCATTTCCTCTGTGGCTCTCAATCATATTGCGGGTTTTGTTACATTGGAACACAGTCATATAAATGTTGACACTCCCTGGTCTAACGTGTGGCAGTCAAATATAATGTATTCCCTCTCTGTAACAAGTAGCTTCTATAGCAGGGGTGGGCAACTCCAGGCCTCAATGGCCGGTGTCCCGCAGGTTTTAGATATCACCTGGGTCAACACACCTGAATCAAATGATTAGTTCATTACCAGGCCTCTGGAGAACTCCAAGACATGTTGAGGAGGTAATTTAGCCATTTAAATCAGTTGTGTTGGAACAAGGATACGTCTAAAACCTGCAGGACACCGGCCCTTGAGGCCTGGACTTGCCCACCCCTG
>VURO01028605.1:5142-16979 GCA_015108175.1 Pelvicachromis taeniatus | reverse complement strand
GGGCTAGTAGCGCTAGCGAGCGGGCTAGTAGCGCTAGCGAGCGGGCTAGTAGCGCTAGCCAGCGCTACTACACCGGCTAGTAGCGCTCGCGGGCTAGTTGCTAGTAGCGGCGGTGCACGGCCCGCCTTGCAGGTGAAGGGCAACGGAACAAACGGATTTGTTTTGGTTGTTTTGGCGGAACAAACCAAAACAAATCCTCTTACGATGTCACAAAAATCATGAAAAAGCCTTAGAAAAGCCGCAGCAGACAATAAGCCGCAGGGTTCAAAGCTCGTGCAAAAAGTAGCGGCTTATAGTCCGGAATTTACGGTATATGAAATGACAGTAATAAGACAGTAAAGTTAAATAACAACTAGACTTACTTAGAGACATAAAAAAAATGGCATAAGGAGAAATAAAAGAGGGCAAGACAGAATAAAAACATGTGGTTATTGCAGAGTGTATGAGGAAAGATGTGTGAAAATATGACACAAGGACACAATGGTAACAGAGAAAATGGTTCGAAGTAAAGAGGGGCACATGAGCAGATAAAAAGATGCTCGCTTGACCAAATCTTTTGAAATGCATTGGTCACAACCCAATACACCGAAATGTAAACATTGTAATGTTTAAGTGCACCAGTGTGTCTTCATATATATCTTTAGGATCCTCATTCATATTATATCAATCACCAGTATCTCAATGTGTGCGTGTGTGCATGCGCAGGCTAATGAATGTAGAACGTGTGGGTTTTTAACATGTTGAAAGCCCTTGTGTAGGCTGTGGTCTTATGCAAGTATCTCCTGTTCTGTTTGGCTTTGCAGGAAAACAATTGCATGTGTCAACGTGTGAACATGTGTGCTTTAAGAAGTCCAGATAAAACTGGTAACCCTATATGCTCATGTCATATTTAAGGCCAAGAACACACTATTTTCCTGCTGGGGATACATTCTGTGAAACTTCACTGCATGTGCACCTGTGTGTGTTTCATTATACCGCTGTATGCATGTGTATTTTTTTGATGGAACATGAGTGTTCACGATCAAACAGGGAGGCTGAAACTACTAATCCGTATCTGACCTTTTCAGATACTGTGTACTGCACGAATTACGTTATCTACCTATGCGTTTGAAGAATATGTGAAGTTCGAGCCTGTGTGTGTGCCTCAGGTCAGTTACCATATAGACAGCCTTGCTGGTAATCTCCAGCAGCTTGTTTTTTGCTCTGCGCTCAGAATCCCTGGCTTCCAGCAGGTCCTGTTTCAGCTGCTCAGCCTCCTTGGCCCTGAGGTATAAACAGACAGAGAGATTGATACTTTATTCTTTCGTTCACCTCCCAAGTCCTTCCAAGGAAACAGAATTATCTAAACCAAATCCAAAAATTATCTTACATAATTGGTACATTGGTACTCAGTGAACCAGGAATGTCACTTTGTTATTATGTAGGTGATTGATGTATGACCCCAGAAGATAATCATTCCCGACTCCATTATTTCACCATCGAGTATCCGCACAAAGATATAAAAGCGTTACATGCGAGAGATTACATTTCTTTTGATTGTGTTCCTGAACATTCAGCAGCTGTGGGGGAGCTACGTGCCTCGAGGGTTTGAGTGGACAGAGTCATTTACATGTTGAGTACCACAGGTTGAAATTTTCTCTGTTGCAGAAAAGTGCTCATCCAGAAATTCCAGTTACTGAGAAGTGGTTAATGGTATCCATTTGAAATGATTGCCTAATAAACTGTGAAGTAGAGGCCGTAAAGTGATATTCTTAGTATGTATATTGTTTTTGTATGGAAATGAATTGATTGGCATCTATTAAGCTTTACAAAATCACTCACTCAAGTCCCCCTCTTTTTATAGCCATCTGACTACTACCGAAATAAGAAAAGTCAAGAGCGCATGGCGTACTTGACAGATTTTATCTACCTCAGGAAGTTTAAAAAAGAAAATGTCAAAATTGCTTTGCGAGGAACAGATAAACCTAGATCACAAAATACACTTTTAGTATTGTAGAACTTACAGCTGCAACAGTGTTATAGATTAGATTAGATAAAACTTTATTTATCCCCAGGGAAATTCTTTTATAAAAGAGACTCTTTGACAGGGACTACCACCTTCAGTTGGTATTGCTACTATCAATTAACTAACACAAATACTAGTGCGTCTAGTTTAAATGGCGTGCCTCAGACCAAAGGAGAGTGTGCAGCAAAATGACTGTAAACTCAAGCTGCAGTGCAGAAACAAAGCCTTTGAAATTAAAAGATTTTAAACAAGTTTTACAGTTCTTGTTTTTTGGTGTGCTTGGGTCAAAATCATGGACCTCTGTGCTCCTGGGCCACTCAGGAGTTCATTGTCATTCCAACTAGAAGTAGAAAAAAAAAGAGGATTCATGACTGTGAATGCAAATTTGTGTGGCCATGATCTTGCCAATATCTATTCAAAAACAGACAGGCATATAAACACCTGACAAAGTACTCAAAACCGCCCTTTTGATTATTTCTGCAACAACAGATGCCTCAAGGAACACTGTTTACAGTTCACTATGATGACATACACAACATATGCACGTGCACACACGCATACAACCACAGACATACAAGCTTGCAAAGTGACAACAATACAATCCTTTCTGTTGCAGCTGGCAATTAGGAAAAACAACTCTTGTGAAGTTAGTGAGATCAAGTTATTTATAGATCTGAAAATGATGCATTGTGTGCATGTGAGTGCAAAAGTCTGACGTGGACAAAGATAGAGGATTTGGGTGTAATGCTGCTTATTGAGCCAAAACCACAAAGCTAAACAAATACGCTGTATACTCTCTAGAGCAGGACACACTTCACATTTATTCACCCAGTGCTCCTTCTTCTTCTCCCCACCTCCTTTCTGACTCCTCGGCCATCTTGAGGGCTACCATCTTTGCCTCCAGCATCTTCTGTTCCATGAGTCGCCGCTCTTCCTGGCCGCGGATGGCAGTCACTTTGATACGCTGCATCTCTGTCTCAGCCTCGGCGGCTTTCTGGGCCAGCAGCTTGGCCTCCTCCTCTGCGATCTGGGCCTTTTCAGCCAGCAGGTCCGCCGTCTGCTCTGAAAGCAGCTGGAGGGAAGAAGAAGGTGCAGGTAGGAAGGACAACACATGAAGAAGATAGAGGACAAGTAAGGTTAAAAACAGAGAGAAGATATGTCCAAGAAAAAGACAGTGGAAGAAGAACGCTGTAATGGAAGGTACACGCATGTACACTCGGAAGAAATTACCTGAAGATATTGTTGATGTTGAAAGAAAATTATTTTGTTTTAAATTTGGCATATACTGTATGTGTCACAGCCTTCAGCACAATTATTAATTCCAGAAGGATCCAAGCGACTCAATCTTACCAGCGCTTCATTGGCCATGTGAGCTTCATCCTGCAGCTGAATTAGTCTCCTCTCCAATTCATCCCTGGCTCTCTCCGCCTCCTCCCGCAGCTGTTTTTCCCTTTGCAGACGTTGTCTTTCCACCTGAATTAAATATACATTGCAGTGTGGTGAAATGTAAGATTACATGGTTGAAAAAAAATGGAAACATGTAAGTGGAAAAGATGATGTACTGTTAAAAAGAAAACGTAAGAAAATGTGACAAACAGATGAAAAGTTATATTCTATCACAATTTTTGATGTGTACATAAAACATAGAGACTTGATAAACGGGAGGGTGTGCCTGGCCTTGAATCATGCTGCTTTGATATTTTGAGTTATCTCAATTTTATAACTTTTCTTTCTTTTCCAGTATACGCAGGTTCCCGTTCTATGTTTTACCACGAGTAGCACCAAACTGAAGAGCTAGTGTTACTAAGTGTTAATCTTGAAGTTTCTTCAATTCCTAATATTTGCATAACAGCAGGCGATGAAAAATTTGATAACTTAACATTTCATCTTTGGAGAAATCAGGTTAGAATTTGTGTTTGTATTTGAATAGAAATTTTGAAACAAGTTCAACTCATTCTTGTGTTTCTGTGCTTTTCTATTGCCAGTACCTGTTTTCTCGCTTTCTCTTCTCTGGCCTGAGCCTTCATCTGCTGTACTTCAAGCGAGTCCACCCGCCGCCGGCGCATAAACAGGTCGTGGTTCCCAATGCATAGCTGGAGGATCTACATAAGAGAAATGGTTTACAAAACTCCTAATTCCCCACCGACTACTAGTATTTGTCCTTATGTTCACAATGATAAACGAAATCAGTAATGTTTTTCAGACCGCTGGTGTTTTGATCAAAAGCAGTACTTACTAATCATAGTCAAACAACTTGAATCTCAGCTCAACTCACCAGCTTGTTGACTCTTAACCGTGAAGAGTTGAACTTGAAAACATTGGCTTTCTTGTCCAGAGGTTTGATTGTAAACTAAACATTGAAGAAACAAGAAGATGTATAATCAAACACCTAATAATAATTATGTATTATCAAACAGCATTGATAATACATTTTAATTGTAATGTTTTATCAATTATAAACTTAGATAACTTAAACTTAACATAATTAATTCAAACATTGAAAACTCCAGAGTTTTCAATGTTTTAATGTTTTTCAATGATGCGTGGAGATCAGGGGCAGTGCCCCTGGATTGGCAGACTGGGGTGGTGGTTCCATCTTTAAGAAAGGGGACCGGAGGGTGTGTTCCAACTATAGGGGGAATCACACTCCTGATCCTGGTCGTGGAACACTTAATCAGCTCTTTATCCTCTCAAGGATAATTGAGGGTGCATGGGAGTTTGCACAACCAGTCGACATGTGTTTTGTGGACTTGGAGAAGGCATTTGACAGTGTCCTTCGGGCTGTCCTGTGGGGGGTGCTCCGGGAGTATGGGGTATCTGGCCCATTGCTATGGGCCATTCGATCCTTATATCCTCATGTAACCGTTGCAAGAGCTTGGTCCGCATAGCCAGCAATAAGTCGGACTCGTTCCTGGTGGGTGATGGGTTCCCCCAGGGCTGCCCTTTGTCACCGATTCTGTTTGTAATTTTTATGGACAGAATTTCTAGGCGTAGCCAAGTGGCGGAAGGCTTTAACATGGGTGGTCTCAGAATCTCATCTCTGCTTTTTGCAGATGCTGTGGTTATGTTGGCTTCATCAAGTGATGGCCTCCAGCTCGCCTTGGAACGGTTCACATCCGAGTGTGAAGCGGTGGGAATGAGAATCAGCACCTCCAAATCCGAGGGCATGGTCCTCAGCCGGAAAAGGGTGGAGTGCCCACTCCGGGTCAGGGACGAGTCCTTGCCCCAAGTGGAGGAGTTTAAGTATCTCGGGGTCTTGTTCACGAGTGATGGGAGAAGGGAGCGGGAGATCAACAGACGGATCGGTGCTGCAGCTGCAGTAATGCGTACGCTGCATCGGTCTATTGTGGTGAAGAGAGAGCTGAGTGTAAAAGCGAAGCTCTCAATTTACTGGTCGATCTACATCCCTACCCTCACCTATGGTCACGAGCTGTGGGGCTTCCTCCGAAGGGTGGTTGGCCTACCTTAAAGATAGGGTGAGAAGTTCAGCTATTTGGGAGGGACTCAGAGTAGAGCCGCTGCGCCTTCACATCGAAAGGAGCCAATTAAGGTGGTTCGGGCATCTGACAAGGATGCCTCCTGGGTGAGGTGTTCTGAGTATGTCCCAACGGGAGGAGGCCCCGGGGCGAACCCAGGATATGCTGGAGAGATTATATCTCTCGGCTGGCCTGGGAACGCCTTGGTGTTCCTCCCGGACAAGCTGGAGGAGGTGGCTGGGGAGAGGGAGGTCTGAGCTTCTCTACTTGGGCTGCTGTCCCCGCAACCCGGCCCCAGATAAACAGAAGAAGATGGATGGATGGCATTGAAAACTGACAATGAACAGTGGTACCTCACACTCATAAAAGCATCACACTAAATTACCTCCTGTACTGCAATGACTTCAATTACCTTCTCTTTTGTACAAACAAACTGTATCAAGATGTTAAACTGCAGAGTTTCCCACCTCTTTATCACTGTATGAGATATTGCGGATCTCATTCCAAGGAAAGGAGCACTTGGGTGTCAGCTTGTTGTCTGGCTCGTATATGTGCAGCCCGAGGGCATCTACTCCCAGAAGAAGATCTGTTCCCTTTTTATTCTGAAGCATATCAGCAGAATAAACAAAGCTTTTTTTATTACCCAGCTGTTCAGGGACACTGGTAAGCAGCTGTGAAATCGCCCTTCCGGCCACCATTCATTTGTACCTGAATTAAAAAGAAGTGGCTTTGTGATGCTACTTCCCAAAACTATTTGCCAGATTTGTGCTGAACAATGGGAGTTGTAGATGTATATACGCAGCCTGTGTTTGTTAAAATGAAAAGGAATGCTTGAAAAGTATTTACTTAAGCTAAGTTTGACTTTTGGGTGGTACTTCAAAATGTCTTGGCTTTTAGTGAACACACTGATAAAGGCCATAGTCACCACCAGTGGATTACATTTTGCTAAGCCTTTTTTCCAGGGTTTTTTTTTTTTTTGTGATGACTCACCTAAAAAATACAGAGCTAAAGAGCACTACATTTAACCTAAAAAAACCCCCATTCTTTAAAAATGATTTAAATGTAACTAATATAATCAAAATTCAATCAGTTAAGTCAGACTATTCCCATCACTTTAATTAATAGCAACATGGTGAAACTGACACACCTCCAAATCCCTTATATCACCTGCTTTTGCGACGATAGAGCGAAGCAGCATTGACTCACCCTGATTAGAAAGTAATTGACGCCATACATGTCCAGGTCCTGAGCTATTTTTAAATACTCCATCTCAGCTTCATCCCTAGTTGAAAGACAGAGAGAGAGAAAACGATTGAGAGGGATCCAGAGGAAAGAGAAGAGAAAGACAGAGGGTGGGAGGAGAGGAGAGGAGGTGCAGAAGTCGAGCGAAACAGGAGATCAGACCTCGTTTCCTCTGCTTTTGTGTGTAGCATCTGTCGTGTTTGTGTGATCTATAAAAACTCTGCCACATAGCTTTTGCGAGGGTGAAAACATAAGCACAGTGCTGACACAAAACACAACTATAATTCCCTAACAGGCTTAAGAGGTCATGCTTGATGGCAAACGAGACTTATTCCGATGCCTCCAAGACTCTAAATACTGCAGGAGAGAAAACAAATGCACAAAACTCTTCTCCCTTTCTTTCTACAGCCCTGTTAGCAAGTCAGGGTCAACTCAGCAAAAAAGAAAAAAAGGAAAAGAACATTAGCGCACTTTGATGGCTGAGCAAAAATTAGGACATACTTGGCCCTAAACTATTAATAGCGGTCTGCTTGATATGGGTGGTTGGGAAATTGATGATTTAAGCTTCATCAAAGTTTTAACAGGAGAGAGAGAATTATGCCAAGTAAACACATTTTAACTAGGTTGGACAAAAAATGATATGGTAGAGCTTGATTGATGAAAACAAACATGTAGAGGCACATAACATATGAGTCAATTGCTTTGATGTGTCTATGCGCTAACTTCACAGTTGTGCCGCCATTGAGTTGACAGAGAACCAGAAAGACGTGCCAAATCAACCACAGCAGCTGCCTTTGTGGGACTTCCTGCTATAGCAAGGGTCTGCAGGACCACCTCGTGCTGTGTGAGGACTACCAGCTTCCCTCCCACCGATTGGGTTGAGAGGGTTATTGATCAGTACCAGTGACTCAGTTATTACTTTTCCAAGTGCTGAGGTTTATGGCTTTTAGAAATCACTGTCCAGCATTGAACTCCCCACCCACAGAGTTGTAAGACACTCCACATCCCTCACACTTGCTCCCTAATCATTTTCAGCTTAGCTCAGTTTAGCGGTGGAGCAAAGTGCAATGGCACAAAAATAGATTTTCATTCTCCTGTCATTTTAGGTTCACTACAGCAATTATGGCAATTCAATATCTACGGTGCAGTTTTTACTCTAAAATCGCTACATTAATTGTGCTTCTTTTGAGTGTAGGGGGTATTTAGTTACACTTAAATTATGTAAATTGGTACGTTAAGGGACTTTAAAAATTTTTTTAACAGTTCATCTGGTAATGCTGCTTTTAAAAAAGAGACAACCGCTATGAAATCCTTTTTGCATTTCAATGAAAGCGGAGTCCAGTTTTACATAAAACATTTCTTGCAGCATCAAGTTTTAGGCACATCCTGTGTGAACTCCAAACTCAAATAGTGCTGATGACCGTGGAACTTCACAGCAGTCCAGTTCAGTGCGGCAGCTTTTACCTAGTCCTGCCCCTGTGCTCTGCATAACATGCTGTGATCCTTTCCTCCCACATTTCTGGAGTCATCTGGTACAAGTTAATCACCTGAAATAGAGAGGAACAGATTTAAATACAGAGGATATAACACATATTAAAATGCCCCCGCGACCTGGCTTCGGATAAGCGGAAGAAGATGGATGGAAAACGCCATTAATGCAAAAATATAGCAAATATGTCAATCGGGAGTAAACTATCACACCAGACACTTCAGTTCACTTATCTCTAAATTGGCCTTCATTTTGAGATCACCTATAAAGCTTTAAATTACTGTAATTGTTGTAATCATATTGAGTTAACAACATCTATTCATAGAAACATACATTGCTACATTAAACACACACACACGCTGCCTCACAAGGTGAAAACAACACCAGCCACGCTTTCGTAAATGGTTACAATATCAGCCTCTCTGTCACAGCCGGTAAATGGCCATCACTCACCCTCTTTGGCAGCAGTTCCTCCTCAGCCAAGAAGCCAGGCTTGTGAACAGCAGGGTCATAATCTCCGTACTGTAAAATAGAGCAAAAGTGCCCCAGTTGTTAAAATCACTATTTCATCCAATAACAGCCAAGACAATATCTCTCCTGGGAGCTGTTCATAAGTTAGAACTAGAGCACCATTAAGAAAACGGTTTCCTGGACAATGAATGTCATTCATATGCAATGCACATATCACAGCCCAGCTGTTGGGAGATGCTATAAATGATGTTATTAGAAATACCTCTGGGACAACTGAGATCACTTATCAGCAAAGATCTCGGGTGCAAATTATATTCTGCATGTTTAAAAAGAGATAAAGATGGATTAGACATCCCCAACTGAGGAGTTGTGGGAATTTGCTCTGGGCTACAGTAAAACAGGTAGAAGGGTATGAATTATACATGCGGCTATAGTTTGAAAAGTGGAGATTTTTTTAAAGTAGGCTAATATGTACACCGGCTTTCTTTTCTGCACAGCAGGTCATTGCTATATGCACTTATTATACATCACTTCTTGGTTGATGTTAGAGGAGAACAGCATTTTCTATTCCTATAGTTTAGATTTTGGGGAATTACACCAACCAACAAATAGTTCTTTATTGTCCCAAAAGGTTGATTCTGTTCATCTCGACATGGACTTTTTCAATACAAGGAACATTTCATCGCTCATCCACGTGACTTGACAAATCAACTTTCTGAGATTTCCTTACCTGGATGATTGAGCACGGATCGAGACAGTTCTTTATTGTGCGACTAAGAACTCAATTTTTAATATGAAAATCTAACCCTATTTAAGAGTTGCCCTTTTCTACAGTTTTCTGAATCTGTAATCCATCATGCTCACTCACTGATGAGCTGCATCTTTTATGGAAAACTATTTTAGAAAACTACTTTTAAGGGCATCCTAAAGTGCATGAAGTGAAGAGTGAAACCAGCAAAGTCACCTAGGCAGTTCCTGAACCTTGGTGACGTTCTGGGAATAAAAATAAACCCTCAGTTGTATCTCACTGCTCTGCAGAAATCAAAGATTTTATTTGTCCCGTTTCTTCTCATTTTCCACACTTGATGTATGTTTACGTGTCGACTGTTATCATTGTAAATGTAAGACAGAAAGGTCTGTCTTTTTTATTTATGTCATTGTCTTGGGGGTTTCCACTTGGAGACTGACTGTGGAAACTCCAAGCCTTTGAAACCCTGTTTCACCAAATACCCAGTGACAAGTGCACACTAGCTTGATTATAATTGTTTGCTGCACGGCTTTGTCTGCTTTGATGCTGATGAAGGCAAAGTGTAAAAACATTTCCATCACACAATTAAAAGTTGTAAATTAATCAGTGTTTTCCAGGCCCCTGTTTTCTTCTCTGGAAGTTTTCTGTTTCTTGAGTTGAGTAGTGTCTGATCCAACTGAACGATGTCTGGACTCTGTTTTTAAGTATTGTGTGTGTGTATATAGTATATATCTGAACCTTTTGGTCATGCCTTGGTGAAAAACAGGTGCTGTACAAGACTCCTTTATTTCCTTACTCTGATTCTGAAATCTTATTCTATTTAAAGTTTCAAGCTGCTAAAAACCTTTTACTGCTATTACTGCTATTGTACTGAAAATGTAATTGAGTCATCTTCAATTGAAAAGTAAAGCAGAAAAATATTCACAACAAAAAGAAACTCTGAGGAAAGTAAAAGTTAACAAATACTTTGTTTGGTTGTGATTAAAGTGTTTTTAATATTGGCATTTTTTATATTATTTTTGTGCACAACAGCGTGAAAACAGTATTTAACAGACCTGAATGTAATATGCTCGCAAAGCCTGAACACCACTGCAGTGACTAACAGACTGGTGCAGCCAACGGCCATTTAATTAGATCCCTTTATTTCAGTTTCCCATCCTTCCCTCTTCTGCTTCCGAGGTTCAACACCTGCTGGTTTGTAATTGCTTCATAATTGATGATATATAGACTTATTAAGGTATTGTGGCTCCTCTGGGCTTCAGCTCAGTGACAGACGCGGTGATATTTTGCCAGTGACAATGCTCTCAGATACTTTCTGATTACTTACCTTCCAATTATTTCAAAACAACCCCAAACTACCTGTGGTAATCGACTGTCCAAGATAGCTTTTTGTCAATATCTTTAACTGATGACCAGCAACGGCAGCTCCACAGTCTGCAATGGCTAATTAATGGTCATTATATTCAACAAACCCCAAATACAACACACACCAGCACAGTAAATGTTCTATGGATATGACAATACACAGGCAATTCTGTGATAAATGGTCATTTTAAGATGCTTACACAAAGAGATGGAGAAAATCTTAAACATTGCATTTACTTTAATTACCATGTCATCAAATTGTAAAAGGTAAGAAGGCCACAGTATTTAGCTTCAATTACTCATTTACCTAAGTCCAGGCAGTCATTATCATCATATCTTTCAGTCAGATTATATATCGACCACGCAAGTGCAATAATTTCATGACATCGGCACACTTGTGTCAGAGAGCTTCACACTGCTCTCACATTAGTAAAGAATCTTCCATAATGGGCTTCGTGGTACAACTGTGTGTAAAACCCGACCAAACATACGGAGCACAGCCAAGTAGAGACGGAGAGTGTTACTCAAATTAGAGACAACTTGTTACATTACTACAAGTGCAATAAAAGCTTCACAAAAAGGGTTTATCTGGCTAAAACAACAAGGGTTGAACCTCACTGTCTGGCAAAAGCAAGAAGCCAACAGGGAAAGGCTTTGTTCATTTAAGTTATCATATTTAAACATGCTTCAGCTTAACCCATGTGCACCACAGTTGGAATAACATAAGTAACAACAATGAATGAATCAAAAATATGTTCTGGTTTCACAGCTAAGCTTTTCCAGTTACTTGTTGCTACAGTGAACGACTTTGAAAAGGGATTAACCTGATGTCTTTCACCAGCTTGTCGTCTATGTCATTTTTCCCCCCATGTCCCTGCCTCAGTGGCACAAATGTTAATGCTAGTTGACCCAACTGTGGTAGGATTACCCATTATGACACTTTGGACAGGTAGAGTTTTAATACTCTCAAGGCAAACCTGACAACTTCCAATGAATATGAATAACCAGATTGAAACTGAAAAAAGCAACATAGCTGAAGTC
>VURO01028604.1:0-39139 GCA_015108175.1 Pelvicachromis taeniatus | reverse complement strand
CTGTCCCGACCGCCACTGTCCCGACTGCCACTGTTACCAAGCCACCTGCACCTGTGACCCCTGATGTGACTTCAACTCCTGAAAAATCAGCTCTCAAAGTGTCTCCTGTCCCGACCGCCACTGTCCCGACCGCCACTGTCACCAAGCCACCTGCACCTGTGACCGCTGATGTGACTTCAACTCCTGAAAAATCAGCTCTCAAGGTGTCTCCTGTCCCGACCGCCACTGTCTTGACCGCCACTGTCACCAAGCCACCTGCACCTGTAACCACTGATGTGACTTCAACTCCTGAAAAATCAGCTGTCAAAGTGTCTCCTGTCCCGACCGCCACTGTCCCGACCGCCACTGTCCCGACCGTCACTGTCACCAAGCCACCTGCACCTGTAACCACTGATGTGACTTCAACTCCTGAAAAATCAGCTCTCAAAGTGTCTCCTGTCCCGACCTCCACTGTCACCAAGTCACCTGGCTCAGTGCCTGCTGTAACACAACCTAGAGTGAACACACAACCTGAACCTAAAATGCAACCAGAGCTAAAGTCTAAATTGTCTCCAAAACCAAGGTCAGATATCCATTCATTCTTTGCACATTTTGTAGCATAAACAGGTGGAATGGAATAAACTCAGATGTTATGTTAGAAGTTCGTACATGAATGCGCACTTTAATGTAATTGTGTTAATCTATAATTGCACACTACATTTTATATAAGTTTATATAACCTTTTTAGTTACTATTTACTTTATATGGTGTTTGTTATGGTATTTCACAGAGAACGATCAACATAGTACAATTTTACTCTGTGGATCACACTAAGAAACCTTAAAAAAGGCAGCTAAATTACTTTCACTTAGACGAACTACAAGAGTACAATTCTACTTGCACATTAATGTGTCCTTTCTAGTGCTCTAGTGATGTAGATTACAGCAATAAAAACCTCACAGGGACCATTCGTCTGCCTGGAGTAGTTTTACTTTTGGGCATTTAAAGCTGTTTTAGCTGGAAATATTTCTCTGAATGTAGTTTTACTTTTATTTTCTTAAGTAAAAGCTCTTAATACTGCTTCTACCACTCCACCAATATGACATAAAACTACTTACATATATAATGAGCCTCGAGCATGATTTTTAAACAAAGTTATGTTTGTTATGAAAATATGCTTTCACAGTGGTTTAAGTGGTTTTCTTTGTTTAGGTGTGTTTGCTCTCATTCTTTCACATGTGCAACTGAAAGCTGCTCTGGAATGTCATGTGTTTGTTGTCCATCTCGTTTCACAGCTCCACTGCTGTCACGCTCACCGCTCTGTCCGACACTCTGATTTCTTTCGACACCAGTTCATCCAGGTACATCCAGAAAAGAAAGATGAAAGCCGGAGAAACCAGAATGGCAGTGACACATTAGTTCCCACAGCCTCAACAATATACCATCTGATAATAAGGGCTTTTGTTCTTTTTCCTCAGTAGCTTGAAGAATGATGAGACTGCTCTGGCAAACCAAAAAGGAGACTCAGCGGACAATCACCCCACAGAGAACAGGTATAAAACCAACAACTTCCTCATTATTGTCATAGCGGTGTTGGCAAGAAAACTGATGAGGGCTAACTGCCACTGTGCTCACTTCAAAGTAATTACAAAATAATGCACATCTCAATTTCAGGCGCTCAAAAAGCCTTATACCAGGGGGTGTCTCTAATTATGCTTGATTAAGTGTGGCACATAAACATTTGATATAGAGATATGTGCTTTCTTGCCAAAGCAGGTGCACTAATATATTTTCCCCCTCTTGTACTGCAGCATTGAACAGAAGCCAGCTTTAGAGCTCAACAACTGTGAACCAAAAACAGACGATCTCCTGGGTTTCAGTGATGGGTTTGTTAAAAATACATTCTTACGATTGTGCAATTAAAAAGTTGTCACGGTGGCAATTATTTGAATAGTTCTCACAAGGTGGCACTGTTGGGCTTCTTATAATATGCCCGTCCTTTACCTCAACTGGCCTGTTCTAGCTCTGAAATCTCCACTGAATCGTAAATCCCCCTTTGTTCAACTTCTCTACTTCCTCTTCCTCTCCTCTTTCTACATCTGCAGTCGAGAGGAGCCAGCCGAGCCTGTTCCCCCCAGCCCAGGACGCTGGAGTCAGGATCTGCTTAGTGGAATGGACAGGTAGAGGAAGAACTCTTTCTCCTAAGTACTGAGTTATGTGTGGAAAAAAAAAAAGAAAAGTAAAAGAATATAACTTCCTTGTCAGTGGCAAACCAAAACACCACCTCGGCTTACCTTTCCAGAGCTGGATGTAGAGTGTCAGGAGAACTCTCCTCCATATTTGAATGTTGTGTTTGATGTCTTTTGTAAACCTAAGAGGCACGCAGGTGAGAAAGAGACATACCTGTGTGACGGCTTCTCCTCCCCTCTCACGCTCCTTGCTTATGCATCCTTATTATTAATAAGATCCCGGCTCGCTGAGGTGAAAGACTTTGATAAACCCTCATCCTCCTCCAGTTTGATCCACAAATCAGGGCTCCGCTCCTGTTTGGCATTTTCTATTTTAACCTCCTGCTCCATGTTAAATAGAACCAAAGTCTCAAATTCCTGAAACGACTGACTTTGAAAGGGAAAGCCACGTTTCATCTGCAGCACGACTGGAAATAGAAGGGAATGTTCTGTACTGATTAGTATTGCTGCTTTGTTTTGTCTCCACCAGCCTCAGCATGCGGCGAGAGGAGGAGAAGCAGACAGACAAGACAGCCAAAGAAACACAAAGGTAGCGGAAGATGACAGGCTGCTCTTAAACAATTATCTATCTATGCAGAACTGTTCCTTCTAAGAAATGCATTCTATACACACATGCCTTGTAATGATTTATACCAAGTCTGCCTGCAGCTATGCTGCCAGCCAACCCCGCAGAGACACAGAGTCACTATAATGACCAAACTGTGATCATTACCTAAAAAAGCATGACAGCACACAAAGCTAAAGTCTGTGCTTTATTCAGATGGTTTTTGTGATTGCTAAATAGTTCAGTGCATCTCGAGCTTTTCTAAAGGACAGACATCTTAAATAGTGTATGAGAACAACCACACTAACCTTTACTTGCCCTCTCTTCTCTTCCCATCATGCCATTCATCCGTACCGCCCTCCTTACTTCTATCTCACCGCTGTGCAGTGAAGAGAACAATGTGGATCCCTGGAGCTCACGTGTGACAACGGTGACAACCGTAGTCACTGAGTCAAGGTAGCCTATTTATTGCTATGTCACATGCAAACCAGTGGGCTTAAAAATAGTGCACAGTTTCACGCCAGCTTGATAATATAAATGGCCAGGTTGGTGTAATTGTTCGAGAGTTAATCTTAGGTGAAGAAATCCCAAAGTCCGCTGATTTTGCTGTTCAGCAGTAGAATAGTGTTTCCATTTGTCAGCGACATCCTGATTCTGATTTTGATTGAGTTTTGCCCCGCGTCCCTCCGTGCTTCTGTTTACCATTCAAACAGCATTAAATCTTTCCATTATGAGTGAATGTGATCAGAATTCCTTCAACACAAGATGGGCAATGCTGACAATTGAGAGTGAAATCAGTGTGAAATTGTTTTTCAGCTCGGCTGATCCATTTGATCCATATCCGATAGGGACCACATCCCCTAACAGGTAATCATATTGGTTTGGAGCTGTGACTGTTTTCCTGCAAGACAGATAGCATCTCAGCATGCATAATGCAGCAGTTTCTGATTATGAGCCACTTTTCTCTATTCCAGCTCCTCTGACCTGCGCCAGCCCCTCTCTGATCGTTCCATCAACAGGTACGGGAATGATAATGCAAGTTCCCTTTTCCGATACCGTAACCTCTGTTTGTGGTGCCGATTTCATCATGTTAGCACACCGTTTCCTCATTAATACAATTGCTTTAGTTTGTAAACTAATGCGAGAATTGTTATTCATAATCATTAGATGTGACGCAAGAAGCTCCAGGAATCTGGATCTATTGATGTGCTCATGCTGATTTACTTATTTGCTGTTGTGTTTTTATTTTAGTACATTACCAGCTTCCATGAAAAAGAGTTTGGAAACAAAGTAAGTTTATTATTACTTACATGTTTCTGCTTTAAAGGAAAAAAAGTAATATTGTAAGACTTTTTAGCATTAGGGGGTTCTACAAAGTCCTCCACAGTGAGTTTTTTTTATGCACCCATTCATATACTTACACACCAATTACATTGGAAGTGCGAGGAAAGGGGGGTTGCCTGCCACTGGGAGATCTGTAGAAAACCTTCTCTGGCACCTGAAACAAAGTTTCCCCTGAAATGATTCATCAGTGTGTCTGTTAGTCACCAAACACAGAGTCAGTTTGTTTCTTGTTGTATACTAAAAGCCTTTAGGGCTTTAGCTGGATATTCAAGGACACAACACTGGCTTCTTGCATATCGTGATGGACATACCACCCCCCGTTTCTGGCATTGTAAACATAAACAAATGAATGGGAGGAAATGGTGAATTATCATTTCCTATAATTAGAAATGCTCATTAGTTGCAGCCCTGCATTATAGGAAACAAAAATGTAAATGTAAAAAAAAAGAAAGAAATGCTTATTGTGTGTCTGACAGTATGGGCAGTAATGCCTTGCAGTCCCTTGCAGATGTCATCATTCCTTTCAACAATGACAAAACAAGGTATTGAACCAACTCGGTTGCATACCTGTGTGATGAATCTATGACTGAGAAATGGGAGTGGAAGGGAAAGTGCGGCCCCACAGGAGTCCTTTTCTCCAACCTTCCTGCTTGAGCGTTGTCTGATATGCTTCATCTGTCACAACTCACGAATCCTTTCCCTCTCTCTCTTTTGCGATCTCTCTCCACTTTGGCTGTTTTAGCATCAGTACTCAGCGGTCATGGGCACGCACATGGGAAACCAGCATAGCCCAGCAGTCGAACACAGAGGAGAGGTGATGACATGCTTTGATGTACTTTTGCACTCTGTGCTTCATTCATCTACTTTCACCCATCTGTGTCCATTGCGTGTTAAAAGCCTTTCAATGTCTCTCCCCTCTCAGCCAAGAAGCGCAACCAGAAGCAGAAGGCCAAGCTGGAGATCAACAGACGGTCATCATGTTTGAGAGGAAGTAAGTCATCTTGGATATTGGCTCCTTTTTATTTCTGTAACCTCCTTCTCGTTTCACCGCGGTGAAGTAGCAAAACTCTTGCAGCGTCTTGCTCATCGAGTCGGAAGACATTGCGCACTGGCGCTGATGAAAATAGGTCAGATATATATTTGTTACAACTTTCCCTTACAACTGTGGTAAACAAATTCCCCCCTCACTCCCCTTCCACCTTTTTTGTTATTGGAAGAATAAACATCATGTGAACCGGTCATCTTCCAATGCTGCTATGTCTTTGTTTGTTTGCGTTCAAGGTCCCTTGAGAATGACTCTCCATGGGGCCGATGGACATCACCGACTGTCTATACCTTCACCGATACTGCAGAAGAGGAGGAGGAGGAAGAAGAAGAAGAGGAGGAGGAGGAACAAGGAAGGTATCTTCGGTATGGCTAAGCTCATTAAATGCACATTAAAGCACCTTTTTGAAACTATTTTAGCAGGATGTGATTATAGCACCTTAAAATTCAGCGGCTGTCAAGCATTTAATTGAAAGAAAGCTGAACACAAGATGAAACATCCTCCCGGCTCAGTCGGAGAATAATTAACTTTTTCAGCTTGTTCTTTTTTTTTTTTCTTTTTAAACTTTAATATTGTCTTATCTTTACCTGTACAAACTCATTATAATGCAGGAATTTCGTCTGTTTTGTAGCACTGAGGATACAAAGACGGTCACAACCACCACTATCATCAGGTAGGGAAAAGAGTGTTTTTTGCGTATTGAGATTGAAAACTGTAGAGATAAGAAGGGCTTAGGTTAAGGGCGTGAGAGATGTATAAGTGAAGTTTACAATCGCACTGCTTGGGAGGAGGGCTTCAGATGAGGCAATGCTGCAGCACTATAGAAAGCAGACCACAGCTGGTCAATAAACCGTGACCCCGACGGAGCTGTGAGCCAGAAAGATCAGTTTCATACACATTTTTAAAAAATGCAGCAGTCTCGCTTGCTGGATTGCGTCCAGCTTATTGACTGCTTCAGCCTACTATAAAAGTCTAACACAGTTTTCTTTACTTTCCAGGGAGATACGCAGCGAGCCTGAGCCCTCTATGGATCGGTAAGTTTATGATCTTGTAAAGTCAGACAGCGTAATGCAGAGGGTTATTTTCTCTCTCGTCTGTTGATTTTCTCACTTTTGTAACAACACTGGCTTTCCTTTTTTTTTTTCTTAAATCCTTTCATGCCTCTAGAAATTTGAGCAATGGTGCACTGCTGCATGAAACTTACCCTTACCTGTTCTTCAGCGAGTGGAATAAATGGTTATTTTATGAAATGCATCTAAAAACAAATGCATGCCATCAAATATTTAGGACATGTGGGTTTGTGTTCCGCTTTCACCTTCTGGATCTGCTTTTGTCTTTTTGTAACCCATTTTTAGTAGGCGGTGAGAGATTTGGGCCAAATGCTTTAAGAGCGCAGCTGTATCCATTTCAGATAACTGAAAGTTACCTGTAGCTCCTTTATGACACCCGGTTAGACAGATTTCTAATTCAACTCTATTACTGAAGTTGAATGACAAGATCTGCTCTTCCATTGTCTTTCAATTTGCCCTCATTTCCTTTCCTCTAATTACCAGCCTCCAGATGTCAGAATAATGATGTGTATTAGAGATGTCCTTTTGTCAAATCACAGCCCGTTAACCAGCGTGTCATTAACAAGCAATGTCAGAAAGTGATTATCTCCTGAGCTGCATTTGACAGATGTGGGGTCCTTCTCTACAACCCATCACTGTAAAGTCGTCACTGAGTGAAAGATGAGACTAACGTTGCTGCACTCTGTCTCCAGTTTCAGCACCTATTCCAGGACCATAAGAGAAGAGGAGCAGAGAGTCAAAACCCCTGAACCTGAAATCAAAAAGTGAGTGACTGCACAAACTAGCAATTTAATTTGGATTGACAGCATATGTAAGTGTGGTCAGAAGCCTAAATACACTCATGACGGCTGTGAATGTCAAGATCATTTTGGGCTTTAAATGATTTCTTTGAACTGTTGTAAAGTATACAAACAGCCTCAGACATATACTTACACATCCACTAATATTCAGTTAAATGTCCCTTAGTCAGTCACACTCAGATGCTTTTGGTAGCCATTCTGGAATGATTCTGGACAGATATTTGACCGCTCTAAATAATTTAAATTGGTTGGATTTGTTACCAGGGACCTGCCTTTTAAGCCTATTCCACAAATTTTCAATAGGACCGAGGTTGAGGCATTCCAGAAGTTTAATGTTCGCCTTCCTTATCCTTTCAAAAAGCAGTTTTGATCTGTGTTTGCGATCACTGTCCTGTTGGAACAGACAGTTGTGTCCAAATTAAATCCATCTAGCTGTTGATTGGATATGAAGGTGAAGAATTCGGAGGTAGTCCTTCTCCTTCGTTATTCTACCCACTGTGTGCAGTGTACCAATACCACTGGCAGCAAAACAGCCCAGAGCATGATACTACCACCACTATGCTTGACAGTGTTCATAGGTTTGAAAGCCTCACCTTTCACTCCAAATATACCGCTTAACTTTGTGTTCAAATAACTCAATCTTTGTCTCGTCTGACCATACATCTTCTGAAGGCATTTGGTTTGTCCACGAGGACAACCACAAATTTTAGTCAAGGTTGAAAATGTCCATTTTGGAGCAGGAGCAATTTGTGATAGTTTGACTCTTCTTCTGGATTTTGGCAAAGTGGTGATTGAACTGATAATCCTGGAATCTGCAGTTGTTTAGAAATGGCTCCAAGAGACCCTCTCAATGTATGTACATCTACAATTATCCTTCTTGGAACTTGTAACAAGAGACACCACCCCATTGTGGCTGTTACAAACTATGGAAAAGTCCAAGGAACTCTGAGAACATTTGAGTATTGGTCAATCCAATAAGTGTTGTTAAACAAATCCTTTTTATGATGGCAAAGAGAAACCTCCAGTTGTAATCAATCCTGATCACTAATGAGATGTTAGCAGGCTTTGGCTTTGTCAAGTTAAAAGGCATTGTAGAACCTTCAGCAGTACTTATTAAAATATTTAAGTTGTGTGTCCAGTTCTTGTTTTTTTCTTTTTGTTTGTTTCTTTTAAAGTCATTAAAGATGTATGTCTTACAATCAGTCCACCCTGGTATGACAACATTCACACCCGCGATGAGTACACGCAAACTTCTGACCACAATTCTGTATATATTTTAGCTATGTGCATTAACCCACCCTTTGCTTCTCCTTTTAAGGCCGTTTGTGTTTGTGAAGGAGTACGTCAATACAACTGAGACATCCTTGCAGAACCTCAGAGACACGTTCAATAGGTGGGGCCAATCAATTATTTACAGTCATCTGTCATATTGATATAAAATACTGCTTTAAAAAACTGCAAGCACTGCCCTCATGATGATTTGCTCATTGCTCTCGTTTCCAATAGTGGGTCAGATTACCTGACTTCGAGCTCCACCAGCTATTCTTACAGCAGCCCATCTCTTTACTCCAGGTAATAACACAATCTCTGACCCTGAGCCCTACTTCTCTCTCAACGCTGTCACTTCTTGCTCCTTTAATGGCAGTTCAGCTTTTTTCACTAACGTCATTTAAACTGTATACAGGCGTTTTCTCAAAAATCCTTCTTAATTACACTTGAAACCCTTTTAGCTGTGTAAGCTGCTGCTGCTGTGTCTGCTTTCAGTTCTCACAGTTTGAATACTTCAGCTGGAATCACTGTTTACAAACCTGAACATGTTTCAGGAATAAATCTTACATGGTAACATTTTAACCTATGCCAGGAAAATGCTGCACATTCACTTTACCGTCACTATTATTTGACACACACACACATGGACATTTCAGCCTCATTTAGTGTTTGTATGTAAAGGTGTACCGTTACATTATTCACTGCTTTTTTTTTTCTTTTTTTTTTACAAAACATACTTCACACTATGGTCTGGGTGAGTTTTGAACCAGAACTAGAATTCCCTCATGAGTCTCTCTATCAAAGTTTGAACTACAGCTATATCTATAATGTAGAGAAAGACTATATGATATTAATTAATGTTTCAGAGAACAAGGAGAATGTTTGTTTTTTGAGATTTCACACTGGGTCTGAAAGTTTCAAATTTCAGACTAAAAGAATGATATTTAAGGTGGCACGGTGGTTAGCACTGTTGCCTCACATCAAGAAGGTCCTGAGATCAATTCTACCATCAGGCCGGGGTTTTTCTGTGTGGAGTTTGCATGTTCTCCCCGTGTTTGCAGTGTGTGGGGATAGGTTAACTGGTAAATTGCCCATAGTTGCGATTATGGGCAATAGTTCTAAATTGCGACCTGTCCAGGGTTCACCCTGCCTCTCGCCCTAAGCCAGCTGGGATAGGCTCCTGTGACCCTGACAAGGATAAGTAAAAGAGAATGGATGGAAAATGATATTTAGGTATTTTTACTGCTGTCACATTCAGTCAAACTGGCTTTGACTGAATGTCAAATACTAAAAGGCTTTTTTAGTATTTTGGCTACATTTTATTTACTTTATTTAAAATTGACAGTATTTTGCGTGCTGGAGCTTGATAGCCTGTTTGGCAGGTTGTAGCCATAAACTTGCTTTTACAATTCTGGATACCTGCTAATAAGCACTGACAGAAATGTAACGGTATTAGAAATTCACCTAATTTAAAAAACAAAAACAGAAAAACAACTTGAGCATAGGCTTCTTGGTTGGCTTGCTGTTTGGTACAATTATCCACAAAGCAAGCCAATTCCACCCCCCCATTTTTGGCAGACTATAAAATGCTCCAAAAAGCAGAGATACTGCAGACACAGTTGAGAAATTCAGTGACATGAATCAGCTGAGATGATGCTTAGAAGACAGACAGCAGTTATTACTGAGCACCTGCAGTTGTCATGGAGCTCAATATTAACTATAGAAACCAAAACCATTTTTTTGTACCAGACTGTAAACACGTTTTGTTTTTTTTCCCTGTCACAAAGTTTATTATTTTAAACAGGGTTGCCATGGTGCTTACATTTAACCTTCTTTCAGTATTTCTGTCGTGACCACCAGCATTTGTTTTACCGTTTACACTATTTGACATATTTAAGTTGCATATTTCGAGTGCTGAGCATGTTTAGTCTCTTGGTTATCCCTGCGGCACCTCCAGAAACAAGACTATTCCCTAAACGCGTTTTAAAGCCGCAACCACAGCTATAAGCCACAGCTCTTTCTCCCCCGCTTTGTTATTTCCGCTGCTGACAAAACTAGATACATGCAAGCAGCAGGGCAGAAATTCCACCAAGCCTGCTCATTAAGAGGCTAAGCGGGGACATCAAAGGATTATTTACACTTATTAAATTCCCTCACATAGGACTCCAAAGATCTTGTTATTTGACCAGACTGAGCTACGGTGCACAATAGCTGTTCCTGACTCGGTGGTCAACCTATCTTTTCTCAATCAGCTTCTCCAGCAGCTCACTGTCATCGACCTGTACATACTGCGGAGAGAAGGTGGGAAATGATGCCAAGATTACCGTTGAGCACCTCAACATCAACTGCCATCCTTCCTGCTTCAAGGTAATTTTCTCAGATACAATGTTGAATAATATTTTCTTACATAATCCTCTGACAAAATCCAAAGAAAATACACCTTTAAAAAATCGTTTGGTGAATCAAAAATGATGTCTTTGCCAACAGCAGTAATATAAATGTTTGTTGTTATTGCCCTTCCACGCAAGTTTAACCAGATAATTGAGTTTTTGTGGCTCAAATTGTTTTCCTGCAACGCGTTACGGGTTGCAAAAATTTCTCATCAAGGCGTATCTCATGGCTTTCTTATCTTTTAGTGCGAAGTGTGTAAGAAACCCATGGGAGACCTTCTCCACAGTATGTTCCTACACGGCGGGAGAGTCCACTGTGAGAGCTGCTACGCCGCCGTCTGATCGTCAAAAGCTTCGCAGACCTCGCTCTCCTTTCTTTCATGTTAATTCATAAACAAAGCGAGAACTTTTTTTTTTTCTTCAAATTTTGCACTGCAAATTGTTTGAACTCAGGAGTAATGTAGCTTAAAGTGACCGGCGAGTATGATTTCTTAAACTTGATGACATATTTTAAAACCTTGCGTTGTGTTTTGATGGTGGTGAAAGCTTTATCTGCCTCAGTTTACTATGAAGGATACGTCTGTCCCAACATCTCACACTGATGTGAGCAGACTGGTGAGTGGGATACAAGAATTTAACAACAAGAGGGGAAAAAAAAAACAAAAAAAAAACTTGGTTATAAAATTGTTTACTTATTTTTTTGCTCTTCTTGATACAAAAGTGTTTGCATGTATGATGCTTTGTTAGCAAAATAAAATAATTTCTATAATCCCGCTGTAAACATCTCATATAAAAGTAGTTTGCTACCAGATGCATGAGTCCCAAGAGTGTTTCAGAAAAGAATGGTTGCTTATTATTGCACATGATCCTACAATGATGTAACAGAAAAATGTCAGTCAAGGTGATATTCTAACATAAAAATTCAGAGTTGTTCCAAGCAGAGCTGATCCTGAGAACAGTGGTAACGTCCCAATGCGGGGTTGTACTAAATTTACATTTGCACCTCTCCTTGGTGAAATAATATTTTCCTTGCATAGTCACAATAGCTTTGCATCTAAATGGGATTTTAGCTAATAGCCATCAGCTACCTGCTGAGTAACTGTAAAGAAGCTGATGCAGTCGTTTGGCTACTGTCTTGATGGTCTTCACACACAGTTAGGCAGAGCTCCCGCGGTACAGGGGTAAAGTCTTTTGCTCTGCCCCAGTCTAATGAAAAGCCGCAACCCATGAGAGTGTGCCCATTTGGGACAATGGTCTAAGTAGTTAATGCTAACTATGGGCAATATAATGGAACCTCAGCTACGGTGATAAAACTGGTTGGAAAATATTAGCATGTAACAGTCTAGAATGTTCTTTTCCCATTACTGAGTGTGGGATGAAGGCAAAGTTTAATGTCAGCTCAACAGAACAGCAAAATTTGTTTCAGGTTAACTAAACTACTCACATGGGTAAAAAGGTGGTGGGGGTTGGCTTGGGTACAAAACTATGAGCAATGTGTACTTCATTCCCTCCTAAAAAAAGAGGGGGGATGCATAATCTGGAACACTCCAATAATCCTGGACGGACTCCATCCTCCGTTTGTTTCAAGGCCTGTGTCAGTGTTTTCCTCTGGCTCTGCTCACAGCAATGCTTTGGATGTGCTTCCACAGCAGAGAAGGTTCTGACTCGTTGTGTCTTATCAGAGACTCCAGCCCCTCTGCTTGGTCGAGGCTCTGCCAGTAATCCTGAGGCCATATTTGCAACCATCTGCGGACAGATAAACAAACAGATTAGGCTCGTCACAGAGGATATTTTAATTAGACTATTAAAACAGAGTGATTTCTCTCCCTGCAGGACATTATTGTTCACATTTCAGTACAGGGGGAAAAAAAGATTGTGTTCACACCTGGTGCTGTGATTCATTTAAAGACAAACTCACCCATCGTCTGAAGGTAAGTCTTTGACGTCTCCGTATCCTGGGCTGGGGAGTGGGCAACCCATGTGAGAGTTATTAGCCATTTTAGGCTGAGGTGGTTGATTCGTCTTAGGGGCCTTCTTATGTGCTCGTTCTGCAGCTAATCGAGCATTCTCCCGGTCACACACGTAGCATTCAAATCCATTCAGGTAGTTGGGTTTACTCATGTCATTCACCCCCCACTCTCGGGTCTCCAGTGACTCTCGTAAACGAGTATTAGTGATGCGGCTGGGGTTCTTGAACTCTAAATATTTAGCATATTCATCATCATTCTCGTCCAGATGTACGAGGAAGTCAGCAAGAGCTTTGGGTGAGGGGAAGTCATCTACGATGATCACTGAGCGGTCGTTGGGCATCCAGTCCGCCACCGCGGAGGCACCTCGATAAACGGGAACGCACCCCTGGCGGAGAGGCCGCCACAGCTTCTCAGTCATGTAATCTGAACACAGGCCATTCTCTAGAGCAAGGTGGAACTTGTAGCGCGCCACAAAATTCATGAATTTGGGTTCTTCACCAGTAGCAGTGGCCGTGTCCTCCAGATGTTCTGGTAGGGGTTTGTTGTTCAAGCATTTCCCATACGAATCGATCTACACAGAGATAATGTTCGGAAAGAGGGGAGACACAGTTAGGGCATATCGGGGAAGAGATGAATCATTACTCAATTTGGCTATTCCACTGAGAATTATCTATACAAACCAATTACATTTGCTTTTGCAACTGGAAGCACAAAGATTAGTGATTTTTATCTGCTGTGTAGTGCATAGCAAAATAAGAGATATTTACCACCGAGAAAGAATCTCGGCATTTGTGTGAAGCAGAAAATAACCATTTAGAGTAACGGACTTCTATATCTTTCATTCAAACAACACAGGACCATAATGTCTTTCACTATGGTAATTACACAGCAGAATTATTCTGCACTTTACCTTTATGTACTTCATGAGCTCCTTTACATATCTGTCTCTGTCTGACGGTACATCACAGTGAGACTGCATGTAGAGCACTGGAGCCAGACCCTCCGTCCTCAGGCGGTTCTTCTCTTCCAAGGACACGGCTACAGGCTCCAGCAAGTATTCCAGAGAAGGAAGCCACTGAAGGGTCAAGGGGTAGTCTGACTCCCTGCGAAATGTGGCGGTGTAATTGAACAGCCGGATTCCCGGTCCGTGAGAGAGGAAATAGTTATTCATAGGTGACTCTTCGTGGAACAGTGCCCAGGTTTGGTGGCGCAGACGGGGGAGAGGCGCCTCATATGCCCGGAAGTCTGTCCCATAAAAGATGATGGATGTTGTCCGTTTGTACAGCTGCACCTTTCAAGATCAAACCCAAGATTAGTTGCAGAGCAACCCGAGAAGCTAATTATTATTAATGTGTGCATGCATCTTCCCCTTGTCTAAGGCAGGAGATTCATGAAAGGTGTTTTAGGAGGTTAAATATCTCGGGTACCTTACGATTGCTTGTGACCAGGCAGGAGGACGTGGCACAGTCGATGCGCTCAGTGTCGCCAGGAAAATGTGGGAACAGCCCACCGCTCCACCAGAGGAGAATGGGCAGCTCCTTGTTACTGCGCTGGTCGCGGTTCCCTGGTCCTTTGTATGAAACCACGGAGGCGAACTCCATCTCTGAGAGAGCACTCTGAGGCTGAAAGGCTCCTCGGTCAACTGCATCCAAGGCCTCCAGGGGAAGTACCTGGTCATCTGGAAAGGAGGCAAAGGAGACCCAGACCCAGCACAGGACCCCGAAAAGCCCCAGACAAGCAAAGGGCAGAAGCCTGTTCCTACCCGCCATCTGCAGGCGTGAAATAAACAAAGACACATTTTTAAATGTTTACATTACGATGTATGGACAGCAATGTGATTCTTTTGGCTTTATAAATGCGGTTGTAACTCAATCCGCTACGCAAACAATCCAGCGACTTACTCTATAGAGCCAATGTTTTCACAGCATGGAGAAACATCGGAACATTCACGCTGTTTCCTACCATCATCTCAGCGCAAAACACGTGGAAGTCACGTTTTCTTAGCAGACAAAATAAAACATCTAGCGCTACTTTTCATGCAAGCTCGCTTTGACGAGCAGCGCTAACGAGATGCCCCAAACATCAGTTATCAGCTGGCTTCTTTTTTTGTAGTCCTGGTTTTCTTCTTCTTTGGGTCACAAAAACATGTCACTCTAGCGCCACCTACAGCCCGGGAGTAAGACTAGGTCAGAATCTTTTTAACGGATTTTGCTACAACAAACTTCAGTTCAATTCAAATCAATTTATTTATATAGCAACAAATCACTCTGCCTCTTTTGTTTGCATTTTTGCAATCTTTGCACATTGTACTTAATGTAGTCCTGTGTTGATTGTCTGTTATATGCCATATGTAGCACCATGGTCTTGTTGTTACTGTTTACTGTCTTACTGTGTACTGTAACACTGCACTTGACTTGACTTGACCCTCCAATAACACACACACACACACACACACACACACACACACACGCACGCACGCACGCACGCACGCACGCACGCACACACACACATCTATCTATCTATCTATCTATCTATCTATCTATCTATCTATCTATCGCTATCAACAGCTGTAAAGTTAACAATAGACAATATTGTTATAAACAAGACTGATAAAAATTGAGAAAGTCTCTTTTTTCTTTTGTTTCTTCTGGCCTGGCTTTATTAAATCATACATAAAAACTTAAATATATATTTTAAGATAAAAAAAGAGTAAATCTAGAGACTTATTAATGAAATCTCTCCTCAACATGAACTTTAAGCAAATACAAAAGTTATTGAAAAAGCAAACAGTATCAGCAAAAGTAATAATACATGTCCTTAATGTCCTAAAATAAGATTAGCTGAGCAAACTTGCATAAAATCAGTTCAGCTGAAAACCCACCCAACAGTGGGTACAGTTATTGCAAAGCTATAATACAGAGTAAATTAGAGTCTCTATCACACGAGGAAAGGACAGCAACCTCCTTGCATGTATGGTGGCTGCCTGGTGATTATATTAAATTTTTTGTCATATTCTGCAACCAGTTGGAGCTTGTACTAAATAGCTGTGAGGGTGTTGCACTCTTATGACCACTTTTGATCACAAGGCAATTGCATAGGTTACCTGATAGGAGACAACCTTTCTGCAACAGTCACAGTCTGACTTGGACCAACTACAGTCACTCTGAGAGAGATTGCCAAAGGTTTGCAAATAACTGCTGTCTAATTTATAAATGCAGAGTCTTACTGAGTATCAAAGAGTTCACCTTTACAACTGTTAACTACAGTGCAACACTGGCAGATCTTGATTTGAATGTTGGTATAAATCTGAGCTTGACTGTGCAGAAGAACGTTTGCATAAAGCTTGACACTGCAGGATGTGTTCGTAGTTTCATCTAAAGGGAGAAATTTCACTGAGAAATTCATGAGCTAATGGCTCAGTCACACAAGCTATTAGCTTGCTCCGAATGAGAAGGCAGCTTTGTGTGTCCAGTGTTGGATGGTTTTTCGGTTGACTTGATTTAATGTAAGTTAAATTAATGTCAGTTAAATTTAATGAAAATCAAATTAATGTTTAATGTAAGTTAAATTAAATTAGGCCAGAGTTTAAAACGCATACTTAAAAGATGACTTTGTGACTTTGGAATGAGGTGGGGAACCAATCATGATCCACTTTTCAGTCTTCACACATCAAACGTGGAACTTTAAAGTCTAGGGTAGACATTTAGAGTTCAAAAGTGAAATGAGCAGTTGAAGAGTTTATATAATTTGATTTTCAAAATAATATCTGTCTCACATTAGAACGCAGTTCTAACATTTTTGTATAAGCAAAAAGTGCCAGAAGCCAGTGTCACATCATGGCTACGTGTTTCTAAGGGGTCACCCCATTGAAGGTCAGTGCCATGAAATTCATCCAGAGTAACATTCAGCACAGAAAGGCCACTTCATCACATCAAGTAGATCTGTCAAAAGAAGGATGTTAGTAGTGATCTCAGAGGATGAATAGTTGTCACTAAACCACTGTTAGTGAAGGGAAATTAAGTCCAGTTCTGGGTTTAAATGGGTTGGAAAATGGAAAGAAAGAGACAGATATTTAAAGATTAATGAAAGTTTAAGATTCATGTGAGAGAGAGAACAATGCCACAGACATTTCTGACATAATCAGGAGCATCAGTAAATTATGCTTGGACAACAAAGTATAAGGAGACAAAGCAAATAATAAGATCCAGCTATTATGCACACTGAAATAACACTCAAATGCAAAATGTTACAAACTTACAGTGCTTAGCAAAATGATTAACCACGACCCAATGTAAGATTTATGCCACAGATGCCCTGAATTAACAATATTGGTAATTTCCAAAATTATTTTTGTGTTTCTGTAAAGGCTAATGCTAAAATATTGTTATTGTTGTTATCCATTCATTTTCAAACTCACTGTTTTACAAAAAGTAAAGCATATTAATATTTTTTTTTAAATAAATATTCCAAATTACAATTTACTGGCATTTAGTGATTGAATGTTATGCTTGATTAAGGTTTTACTTCCGTTTGTTTATCATTTGGGATATCCGACTATTTTACGGGCTTTAGGACCCCGCTTTGCTTGGGCGGTGTGGTGTGCACGTGCAGGTCTGCGATGGGGCGCGCACGTCACGACACTGAATCTCAGTCAGATGTAGGGTAGCGGGACAGCCACGCAATATATCAGAAGCAGGGTAAGTAGAAATAAATGTTTCTACGAGATGCATTCAGTTTTGAAAACACCAGCCCGCTGCGACAGTCGCTCCTGTAACCGCGTCGCCTTTTAAAACTCTTCTGAGCCGCATATAAATTAGAGCTAACGGGTAGCCTGACCGGGATGGAATGTCAACAAGGCATCAGACTAGTCGGCTAGCTTGCTAGTTTGATGGGAGGGTTGCTAAGCCGCTACACACTACAGCCGCTTTGCAGTCTCGCATGACGTGATTTAGAAGTCTTGCCTGTTTCGGTTCTCGTTTAACTTCTTATCTGAAGCACTTTTGCGGACAGTTTCACAACCAGCATCGACTAAAGAGTTCAGAGAGAGTTTTTGTTTTCTAATAGCCACAGTTTGACAAGCTGGTACATATTTGCGCAGGTGCAGTGGTGGTGCTGTCCAGAGTCGGTTTATGGTCAGGCTGTTGTTGCGGGGTTTTCCTCATGATGTGCCACAAAGCAAACGTTTTCTTTAATCTTTAAAATGTACGTCTTAATCTGTAGTTGTCATCTGTTCACTGTAGTGCATAATGTGTGGACTAGTCAGTATTATAGTTTGATGTAAACCGCAGGGCTGTCCGCTGCCCTGTATTTTTCTATGCCAGAGACCTTTGGCAGACATCTCGGTCCTTCACCCCGTCATTCTGTCCCTGAGCTAGTCAACCATTACACTTCTGTCATGTGGTTTTAATTACGCAGAAAGGTTTACTTCCAAGATATAACAGTGGTCCTGTGGCTGCTGACTGTGCCTCCAATTGCTCTGAATCATCAGCGAACACAAACACGCAGACTGTTTTGGCTTTTAAATGTTTTCTGAGAAGTCATTATCTTTCATATCCCATTGACCAGCAGTAATTTCCCCTTCTCGTTTTCACCGTTCCTGTTTCTAGGTTAAGTTCACCCCGGTCTACCACCAAGTGGGGAGGACTTTAGCCCTGTGAGGAGGCCTAGTTGGGTGGGTGGCATGATGAGCGGGAAGAACCTGCTGCTCAAAGTAATCCTACTGGGAGATGGTGGAGTGGGCAAGTCCTCTTTGATGAATCGCTACGTCACAGACCGGTTTGACTCCCAGTCTTTCCACACCATCGGTGTGGAGTTCCTTAACCGCGACTTGGAAGTGGATGGACGCCTTGTCACTCTTCAGATATGGGACACTGCTGGACAGGAGCGCTTCAAGTCACTACGCACACCTTTTTACCGAGGCGCCGATTGCTGCCTGCTCACATTTGCTGTGAATAACCTACAGAGCTTTCAGAATCTGGGAAGCTGGAAGAAGGAGTTCATGTACTACTCTGATGTCAAAGACCCCGAGCGGTTCCCTTTTGTGGTACTGGGCAACAAGATAGACATGGAGCAGAGGGAGGTTGGGGAGGATGAAGCGCGGGCCTGGTGCGAAGAGAACGGCTGCTGCCCTTACTTTGAGACCAGTGCTAAAGATGACACTAATGTCACTGCTGCGTTTGAGGCAGCTGTCAGGGAGGTTCTGGCTGCTGAGGACCAGATTGATCACGCACTTTTGAGTAGTACTATTGATCTCCATGGCAACCGCAAAACCTCTCGAAGATCTTGCTGCTGATTGGGCAGGTGTGAATCCACCCTGTTTTAATCCCTCTGGCTGAAACTTGCCTGTGGTAGTTTTAAGAGCCGGTACATATATTGTTTATGGTATGTGTACTGTAGGTACAAGTTACTGAGTATTCCCTGAAGATGATATGAATACGATACACCTGCTCTGAGGAGGCGTATCAGGGATTCAGCTGGTTTCTAGAATGTTGAATTATTGCTCCTATAAATGTATCGGCACATCTACCACCTGTGCTGCCATATTATAGTACAAACCATTGTTCCCAGCTTTTGCAGGGATTATAGCATCTAGTGCATTTACGGGATTAACTTTAATCAAATTAATATAATTTGAAATGAATGCAGTGGAACAAAGAATATAGCAGTCCACCTTTGAAGAGCATGCTCTCTTTTTTTGCTCAGTAAAGCTATGTTTCCACCATAGGAACTTTTCTAAGGGACTAGGAGCCTTTGAAAGGACTCTGTTTGTTTCCATCAAAGGGACAAAGGTCTAAAGATTAAATTCTCTGGGAAATATTTACCTCTAAAAAGCTTCTGTTTGTGCAACAGTCTTTTCCCTTTGTGTAGGAGCAGCGGTAATAATGTTTGCCGCACTAAACTTGTAGCATTCAGCCAGTCCATCTTAGTCATCTTACTTCAAGTTGTTGCAGTTGCTCATTTTGCTTACTTTGGCTTACATTGGAGATTACTGTTGTTGAGCATAATGCTCAGACTTGAGTCTGGTTTACCTGAAAAAAAAAAGAAAGCATTGAGAGATCAGTTGTGGCCCAGTAAGTTCAAGAGTGCAGTGTTTTGCTCAGAATTGGATTGTAATTGTGATGCACACCCACACATTTTTAAATGAAATTAAATAGTGTCTCATATAATGTGCCCCCCTTTTTCTTAATGTTCAAGTACTTTGAGAGAAATAAATAACAGATATATTCAGCTGTCTGTCCACTAGAGATGGGAATTACCAGACACCCCACGATATGAAATTATCAGTATTTTACTTATGATAAGACATTACTGTGATTTTTTTTTAATGTTTATAATTTTTTAAACATTTTAACAATTTATCACCTTTTTAAACTGCAAATTTCATTCTCAGAGTTTTTGTAACAGTTCTAGCCAATAAGATAACATGATCTAACTCTTTTTTTGCTGCAAAAGGAACCGTCAAACACGCCAACAGTATCACTAAAGCCGGCCGTAAATGTTGCCACAAGACGGGGTCAGGCTATTATCAGTCTGCAATTGAATGGGGTCAACTTGACAATTACATGCAATCTGTTTCCGATAATACAGGAACTTAACTGTGGTAAGTTGTTGAAAATCTCAAATCTCTGTTGCTTTATAAATACAAAGAAATTTGTGCTCAGCAACCTTCCCGTTCTATTGGAATGTAACCAGAATACTCCCAGCTGGCAGCCAGTTGAGTCATGTCCCCTTGTATGTACCTGTGTTGATACAAGATTGCCACACATAATGTCGCAATACTGTGCTGTGTTGATTTTTGATTTCTGAGTAGTTTGTGCTGCAAAATTGTCCAGATACAAACTTCCACCTCCTTGAACTGGAGACAATTGTCTTTGTTCTTCTCTCCAGCTTTGGTGCGCTCAGCATAGCGACAGGTGAAGCTGCTCTCCACCTGCTGCAGATGTTTGTTTGTGGTCTTGTGGTTAGTGGTCACATCTACAGAGCAGAAAAAAACAGACAAACAAAAAAAGAGTTCAAGACTGTGAGAGTCCATGAGATGAGAGATTCTGGTCAGCCTGCTAAAAGGCAGAAAACAGGACTGGAAGTGTCAAGGCTAGCTGGTTAGCAGCAGTTTCAAAATAAGAGCAACTAGTAAATTGATCAAGAATGCCTTAATTGTCAGATAGATGGGGAAAAAAAATCTAAAATGAGTTGCAAAATCTGCCTTGACAGCTGTTAATATAGCTGGATGACTTGCTCAATTAAGTTTTGTGTCTGGGGTAAATAAAGTAACTGGATGGACTAAATAAACAGAAGAAGCAGTGTTGGTGAATTTGGGAAATACAAGTTTTTCTGATTAGAAATGCTCTCACCCCTAAACCACCCTGAGGGAAGTGGCCTATGCCATACTTTGTGCAGGCTTCATCTTGTCTGTGCGCGCGCGTGTGTGTGTCTGAAGCTCTGCCTGTCAAATAGGCACAAAGACCTACATCACTGAGAGGGACAGAGGCAGCCGATGTAACATGGTTACTATATTTTTCAATAGTCAAACATGTTAAAAAAAAAAACAGCCAGCACTTTTTAATATGTCCAGCTTCTCTGTGGGTCTTCCACTGCGGTGGAAACTGAGACTAACGATAGAGTGAAGCAACCTTTTTGTTATAAGAGAGGCTCAGGTGGAAATGCGCTTAACACACAGTAGCTCTAGTCACTGCTCCATTTTCTGTTCTTGAAAAAGTCTCATTTTATGAGATGTGTCGGCAGTTGTTGGAGAGCTAATGTATTTTCCTGACACAGACTGTCTCTGTGAATGACAGTGTTCCCAGTACAGGCAAATATTGAGCTTCAGAAGTCCCCACATCAGTGAGATAACAGCATTGAAGGTACGAGTTATTTAAACGATTGCAAAAGGAAGATGACCTTGTTTGTCTTCAGTAGCAAGGGAATTTTAAGCTTTAATTTTGCTGTTTCGAATTTGAGCAACGGTGCGAACAATTGCGGTACCCTTATTCAGTTAATTATATTTTCTTCCACTGCCCTGCATTGTAGCTGGATGTGTCAGGGAATTAGACATTATTATTTGTATTTTTTGTAATTTATGTACATGTTTGCTAAGGTCAGTGGTTTTTGGTCCATAATCAGAAGTAGTCCTACTGTTGATAGTGTTTATTTCTCTGTGAAGCACATTCCCATCCTTGAAAGTGTTATTTTTTTGTAGTTTTACATTTTTATCTCCCACTGAAAAACGCTACATCCAGATGAACAGAATCAACTCTTTGGATTTACATTTTTATCTAACAAAATTGGACTTCGATGTTTGATCAGGTACAGATTAAAGTCTCTTTTCCTGATGAGTAGAGAGGTTTATAAATATTAATGGCACCTTTGTAATCCTGTGCCTGCCTTGTGAATTGTGCAGTAGGCCTTAAGGTTCCAGTATTGTAGCTTTGCCAATTCTGATGGGCTCCTCTGCTTCACCAATGTACGACATACACTTTTTGCTGTCAGTTCAGTTATTATAGGTCTCAGCTGAATGTGGTAGTTTGACCACATGGATTGTCCTTCCATTCTTACAGTATTTAGTGAAATGTACAACCTCATATTCTGATACTTAGTGATATTTACTTGTTTTCAGATGTTTTTTTTGTACTTTCTACAGGTTCTGTTGACTTTTCTCCCCCATGGTTTCACTGCTGTCTGCCTGAGGGGTTTGCTTTTTGTAAAATTTGATTTAAAACAATAATATAGCTTAAATTCATTTTGAAGAATGTAATTTAACATTTAAATGTATTGTTATTCCTTTGATCTTGAAACTGCATCTTCTCAAGCAACAAATTCAGTTGCACGAATCGGATAAAATATCTCTTTTTATGGGATGCATAAAGTTCTCATTATAGCCCCCGTGTTCTCGTAACAGTTTCTGTAACGTTGGCGGTCTTGCATCGTCCGTCAGCGTGGGCTCTCAGTGTTTGCCTTCCAAGTCAAAATTGAATCATATTTCAGTGAGCGTGCAGACTAATGGCGAACATTACAAGAGGTTCACTTTCAAAGTGCACCAAATCTAATCAGGTACTGTCGTATTCTCCTATTATGTGCTTTTTTGGAAATGTAGGCTTACATCAGCTTGTGCACATGATTGTGTGTTTGAGTACTGGTATTTTTTTATTTATTTTTTTTAACTGTGAAGTGAGTAGGGCTTTTAATATCATGCTGGTAACCTACAGCAAAAATGAGGGCTGTCTGCTTATTATGTGTTAATGTTTCTGTAATAAGACAAAAGGCTGATGTCTTACAATACAGTTCCAGTTTTAATCCTGTTTCAACAATGTAGCTCACCACAGCGTTTACCTGAAATTTGACATGCCTGAGAATCCAATATTTATAACCTTCAGTATCACGATACCGGCTCCTGTGTCACTGCAGCCCTGTCTGATGTCAGTATTTTTTTTTAATGTTGCTCTAATATTGAATGTAAAAGCTGATTTTTTGTGTGTGTGCTTGTCCTTGTGTAAATTGTATTCATTTTATAATGATGTACAAAACGACACCTAACATCCGTTCCCCCTTCAGTGCTCAGCCGAAGAGTACGAGTTAAGCTGTGTGAAAGTTAAGTGTGTTCAGCTCGAGTCTGTGTTACTGTAATGAAAAACTTTCCTTGCTCCTTATTGCTCTGCTGAGGAGAAGGCTGCCATGAATGCGCTCCAGTGCTTGGCTACAAATAAATCAAACTACCAAATGGAGACCCTATTTTTTCTTTTTTTTTTTGTGTACATGTTGCTTAAAAACAATACCTAAACTATTTTTTAAATGTCTATAAACAGGTCACTAAAATAAATCTCTATACTAGTGGTTCCCTTTTAGCAGTAGCTACTTCACTTTTTAAAGCAGATATCCGTAATGTTTAAAGGTTAAAATGAAGCATCTGGATCTCTGAGCAGAATCCCAAGTGAAACGGGTCTTCAGATCAAACCCCAAAATGTGCCGTATTTGAATTTCATCAAACCCTCGAGTGTCACTGATTGACTATATGTGGGAACGTGATGGTGAACAGTGTTCCGCTCCATAAAAAAACAAAAATCAAACCATGTGCTGCATTTTTATTTTCCCTTCATTAGAAGGAGCCACTGCATACTGTGAAATTAGAGGCAGGAAAGAAAATCCTCAATCCTCAGCCCTCAAAAGTACATTTTAAGGAAAAGAAAAAGTACATAATCTATAGCAATTCTTCACATGCAGCACACTGTGTGAAATAAGGATAAAGTTATAATGCTTGGTTATGAAAAAAAAAAACCCCTGCTTTTGTATCATGTCCTAACTGTTGAAATATGCCTCTACGATACTATTAAAGTGGAACCTTCTACAAAGCAGTATAATTTGTTTACACACTCTGGTGTTAGTTATTGCAGGAAGCTTGTTAGCAAAACTACTGCAAAATGTCCTTTCACAAGGTGTCAGACGGGTTGTTCTCAGAGTACGGAGAGCACAGTATCCCTCCCCTGTCCCTTTGCAGTCTCCTATACAGGTCGTAGCCCCGCTCCTCGTTTTTTGCCCTGTGTCGTAGCATCTTCAGGTACACCTGGTACACAGCCAAGTGAAGGCAACAGTGCACCTGTGGACAGAGGAGGAGAGAATACAAAACACCTTACAAAACACCTTGGCCTCTTAATGTGGCAAAAAGCCAAGAATGAACCAAGAGCTTCACATTCTGATAATACACCAGACACTGAGGTTTCATAAAGTCTACAAATGTTCTCAGAGGCCATGCGTACAAACAGTTCAAAGCATTTTTTTTTTATTAAATATTACCGACATATAAAAAAAAACTGCTGCAACCTGACAAATCCAATATTAGAAGGGATGCTAAACTTCCACTAACTCTAACTAAAAGGTTTTATTAGGAATATCTAAATGTAAAAAAAAAAAATAATTAAATTTTGCTACATTAAGTTTAAAAAAAAAAAAAGTGTGTTATACAATAACTACAACAAAATCCCTAAAGAATTAGACACAAAACAAGGCCGTCCTTTTTCTATTTAAGTACCTCAGCCATTCATTACCAGCAGGGGGTATCACACCTCAACAAAGTGGTTTTGGTCTTATATTATGAGGTTAGTTCAAGTATAAGCACCTAGTGCTTCTGACATCTCAACATTATGAGAAACAATTTCAGACCTCACTAGATCTAAACAAAAACAAAATGTCCCTTTGTCAATAAGAAACTATTCAAAATGAAATTCCCTTCATCTCTTCACCATCAATCCTTTTTACATGGGGTTGGGGGTGGGGTTCATGCAGCAGCATGTGGACGAGTTGTATGTGTGGTTGCTGTCCCAGAAGAGCTGCATTGTGGCCCTGGAGAGGTCTAACCCTCTCTTTGTCCAGAGGACCCTCTCCCTTGACATGCAATATAACCCCTGGCAGAGAGTAATGGTGCAGGTGGCCCCAGTACTGGCTTCTTATTGGTTAGCTTTAAAAAAGACATGACTCCATTGTTGGAGCTTTTTTTCCAGCCCGTGAGAAAAGTCCGGGAGGTCAGCGTCAGACCGCATGTGCATGCTTGTCTGCTACCATGGCAGCCAGATGTGATGGTTGGTAGCCATAGTAACCTCTAATCCCCAATTCTTCATAACAGCTGCAAACTACCTGCACATCTTCCAATTTAGTGGTCATTTAATACATATGGTAAATTGTTAACGGCATGTTATTTGTGAGTACAACGGGAGGCAGAAATTCATTTCAAACATTTAACTTGGCAAGTGACAAGAGGAATAATTCACAAATATTTTGGCACAGATTGAAACACACATCAGAAAAAGTGAAAGTACGATTTCAAAGCAGAAATTATACCCCCCCAAAACCCTTCCTTATGATGAGAAAAGTTAAAATATAAACAAGTTTAAAAAAAAAAAAAAAGTCCAGGAGCCGACGTGGTTGCGTGCACATCACATTAAAGAGAAGAGTTGCCATCGATTTAAACTCCCATGTTCGTGGTGAAGCCAGAAAAGACAGGAAGCTGGGTCCTAACACCGTGCACCTATGCCCTTTCTCCCCAGATACCGCAGAACAGCAAAGTTATAGGTGGTTGACACAGTATAGGTGAGCTATGAAAAGACAAGCAGAAACAAGAAGAATCAGAAAAGAAAACGAACACGAGAAAAATCCACAACAGTCACTTTAATTTGAGAGCGGATGCCATCCACATAACAGCTTCTGTAATGAAGCATGCGAGTATAATGGCTGCACAATTTGCTTGCATGGCTGGAACACCAGACATTACAGCATTATTATGATGTTTGCATCAGCTGACAAAGAGGAACAGAGAGCAACAGTACAAAGATCATCAGTCATGGAGGCCTGGGATGCCTTGTCGCCTACACTCTGAGCGTCACTAAGTCACATGAGCCATAACACCAGTGTTACATTACCACGCTGCAGCCAGACTGGCCTCGACCTCAGCATAATCACTCACCAGAGCCAGGAGCGTGATGCCAGCACCGGCAAAGGCAGCGATGTAGAGGTCGTAGGTCATTCGGTACTAGTAGGGGGAGATTATTGTTAGTGAATACAACATGTTGTATTTGTATTAGGTCAGTCAAATTGTACAACATGACAGCAGACATCGAGTTGTTTCATATTACTCACCTCTCTTGTCTTGCAGACATTGGACAGGGTCATACCACAAGCTTTCCCTGGTACTGCATTCCATGGCAAGAGTCCTGTTGAAAAAATAGACATATGTACTCAAATCTAACACTCAATTGCAGACAAAAAGATAGAATTATAATATTTTGTCCTTACTGCCTGTAAAATTACATGAAAAATCCACAATAAATCAATTTATTTGTTCATTCTAAATCCTTTTTGACTTTCACGGTCTGCGGCTCGCAAATCAAACCACAGAGCCAGGCATGTTAAAATGTATTAAACTTCCACTAAACTGAAGTGTGTGTGTGTGTGTGTGTTGAGGACTATTTTCAGCAGATTAATACGCACATTTGATGTGTTAGCGAGTGTTTAACCCTCAGGACAGTGTAATGAAAGAACAAATCACTCAGTGCAACAGTGTGCCTCATTGTGTGGCAAATGTGTTTTAGCCACACTCTGGGGCTCCAGGGATGGCAGCGTTGTGCTGTGGGTCTGCTGACACTTTTAGTCTGGACTGATATCTTGACAGCCATTAGCTGGATTGCTGTGAAATTCTGTACAAAACATAGCCCACGGAGCATGAATGAAAGCTGACGTTTTGGGGGATTTTAGGAAAAATGTCTTTAAGTGGCATGCGAGCTGCCACGAAACTCTGTAGCCTACAGAGATTGATGTTCCCCTCTGGATTTCGTCTGACTTTTCCCTCCAGTGTCTTTGCCTTGCTGAGATTTTAATTTGATCAGCACTATGATATATGACAGAACTGCTGCAAAACTAATGAGATCCCAATGACCTCAGGAGCACTTTTTGCATTTAATGCTAATCATTCACAAACGTTACCAAACCAAATAAAGGTGCAATTCAGAGAGCGCAAGCAAGCCAGCAGACAAGTTTCGACCAGCTCTGGATGGCGTGACAATGCCTCCAAGTGAATACACTTTGAAAGAGATGGGCCTTCAGGGAAACTCAAGCACAAGATGTGAGGCGTCAGGAAGAACCGGAAAAACTAAGATTCTAACACGCCATGCCAGTGTGCAGTAAAAGTTGTGTCGCCACTGAGTCACATATCCAAATGAATGTATCTGCAAGTTAGGTAATGTATTTTGACACCATGCAACTTGTACTGAGGTTGACTGTGGATAACTCAGAAAGGCATGAGCAGGGATCTTGAACCCCTCTAGAGCTGCATTGGGCTCTTCAGGCCATTTTAAGTGGCTCTAGTGAAAAATGGAAATGAGCAATGGTAATTATGATTATTTTTACTTTTATAAAAATCATAGCTTTAGGCAATTTTTCATTAGATACAAAAAAAAATCTCCAATTATAAAAACAGAATTTAAGGTCAAGTTTTAATCATTTGGTACCTAAAATGTGCGTCACACTGTTTGACTACCATGTGGCACCTTATCCTCTCCGTTTTGCTGAAGCCGGACTGCAGTGGCTTGTAAGGCTGTATACATAAATAAGTGGTTTTAAGTCCCCATAGTTTCATGCACTCAAATCCAAATAAAGTAAATCCACAGAGGAAAAAGAGAATTTAGAGATTTCACCACTAAAGCTGCTGGCTTACTGGTAAGCCTGATCTCAGCAAGGACTATAACCGGAATTAAACTCAAACTGCCCCCCCTCCCTTTTTTTAAATATTATGATGCAAAATGTTTTATCATCAAAGTAGACTACTTTTAATTTGATTCATTTACAAAAACACTGACTGGTGAATGAAATGCACATAATCTCCAACTAGTGCAGTTTTAGATTCTCCATAGAAAAGAAAAACTTAAAGTGTTTTTCTGTACTTACTAACAGACATATTTTCCATTTAATTTATAATTGTTCCCTTCTTGTGGAATCAGTTAGCAACTAAAATTAATAAAACAAAAATAAAACATTTTTCTTTGTTCCACTGTTTCACAAACACAAAATGTCAACTAATTATTTCACGTGTTAAAAGATCAAATACGTTTTGTCACACCATATAAATCTTTTGGGTCAAAAATTGTTCAGAAATGCCTCTTTTGTAACTTGAGTTTTCCCACTACTGACCATAAGCAACAATATATTTGCACGCACCTCAGCTAACTACATTAGCATGCTAATAGCATCAACACTAGGTGTGTGACCTACTGTTTATGAGGCCATTACTGTAGCAAAACTACACGCACAAATAGTTTTGCCACAGTAATAGCCTCATAACCGTTTCCCCTCCAGCTGCTTTGTCTCTGTATCAATTGTTATAATGTTTGTATTATGTCCTTAGGTTAAGCCTCAGACAGCTGTGGGGATGGCTGTTGACCTCGAGCGTGCTAAACAGTTTTTGAACAGTGGAGGTTATGGCAGAAACCTTAATGAGGGTTTAATTTCCCCAATTCTTTGGCAAGAAATCGTCATTGAAAATGGCCTTTTCAGGAGATTTGTTTACAGTAAGATAAATATGCAGCGTGTTCACACTTGTGCCTTATGTGAATGGATTTTGCATGAGGAGCCAGTAACACTGACTGCCACAATGGGAGCTCCTCTTACCGTACTGTCTTGCATCAACACAAAGCTGGTTGATACTTGCTGGGGTCTCAGTCAGAATGTCAATAGTGTGGCAGGTAGCGTCCATGTTGTAGAAGAAGTAGACTGGCAATGCCGAGAAAGCAAACACCAGCAGCCACAGCACAGCGAGCGCATACGTCATCACTATAAACTGTACAAGGAGAGAGCAGGCCACAGATTAGGGTGCATTATCATATTAAATGGATGCACACAATCTAAGAGTGTTTTTATGAGCAGAGACTCACTTAATAGCCACACTTGTTTTTCAGGTTAGTTTTACTTATCTCCCTCTTTGCCTCCTCTTCCAACTACTCAAGCCTTAGACCACTCAAACACTCACTGTATGCTTATCTTTGCATGTCCCTTAAGATTTCTTTTTTTTTTTTTTCCAGGAGCTTTAAGATTTTTCAGCTCACCACCCACCAGGGAGTGATATATGTATTAATCCTATCCAATCTGTCCAATCCTTTTACTTGTCCCACTCGGGGCCCTCTCACCGAGGAGCTGAGGCAGCGGCCGCACATGGTGCTCCTGAACTCTCCGAAGGTTTGCTTTGCAACGCTCGTAGTGTAGAAGCCCTCAGCCAAAAGCACAATGCAGTAGAGGAAGAAAAAGGAGGCCAAACCATAGATGACATACTGGAAATATTGAATGCTGAGAGTGGGAAGGGGAAAAGAAAACGTTAAGAGGTTAAAAAGGGTTAAACCTTCAAAATACAGATGAAATCATGAGAAGTGTCATGATCAGGTTTGATCACACTTTGATGATGGAAATGTAGGACGGCTTACATGTAGGCTAGGGTTATGTAGTCCTGAAGGTTACGTGAAAAGTATGTCTCGATGAGCCTCTCCGTCTCTGTGAGCGCCTGGTGCCCACAACCACAGAAGAGGGCAATGCCAGAGAAGCAGAGAAGTGTGGCAACAAGGGAGCAGTACGGCACCCCACCCAAACACCGCATACAGCACTCATAGCAACCTATTAGTCGACATGCATCGCCATGGAAAACAAAGCATATTATGAACAGCGGAAAGACAAAGTACACCATTAATCTTACAAAATATTAAAGAATATACTGCATGCCCCCCCCCGGGACAAGAAATATGTTTTCACTCTTTTAAGTTATTGGAAATTAAATTGTGCCACAACTTTTAAAATAATCTGTTCAACTAAAATTACTCTCACTGAACTCCAATTTGTGCCATGCAGATAGTTTTGATTGCGTTTGTTCTGGTTTTGAGAAATCCCTTTATGAGATCGTTGCCTCCACCCCAGCACAGGCAAGTTAAATAGATTTTTTTTTGTTTGTTTGTGCTGCTTAAAACTGCAGAACTGTTTATTGATTATTCTTTCAATCTAAACATGTGTAACCGAGAGTTAACTTTGTGCGATTCGTGCCCCAAATACCCAACAGCAGATCTTTTCTACAGAAACTATTTTACGTTACCCTTGATAATTTAAAATATAGGGCTCCCGTCTACAATTTTCCTAATGGGGAGTAGACGAAAAGGTTATCGTCTCATTTCATAGCATGAACACATTATTTGGCATAAAATACTGCTGAACTTGGTGGCGACAGGAAACCCCAGAGATGGGCATCTTAAAATTTGACAACCCGAAAATCTACCTACATAATACTAGTGGTAAAAAAAAATAAAGAAAGAAAGAAAGAAAATAGCCAACCAAAGCAACCTTTTAAAGATAAAATGTCAGCATTGATCAAGCTGCAGCTGTAAACACACAAGTTCACTTATTAAGTCTGTGCATTCCCCCCAGTAGTCATGTGCTGTTTGAATGGATGCCAAGGGCCACAGGCATGGGGACGTGTCAGCTCTGACCCCATCTCACACCCTGACTCCATTCACCAGCCAGGATGGAGAGTGTGAGAAAAGAGGGAGGACGCTGAGGAGAAGGCAAAGCGAAACAGAAAGAGAGGCTGCTTTTGTGACTGGAGAGACAACAGTCTTTGTGCCACACCATCATGGGGGTACAAGGGCCACCAATGTCAAGCAAACAAAGGCCAGAGGCACCTCTGTGCTTTCCGCGCACACACAAGCATATTCACGTACTCAGACTTCCTACTGAGAAGACACAGGAACAAGAAAATGATAGTGGGGAGCTGCCAGTGCTGGAAGAGGATGGAAAACGAAAATCTAGAAACAAACAATGCAACTGTGTAAATGTGTACATGCATCCACACAGACATGAACAATGGAAGCAGGCAGACTGTAGCTGGTACCATTACAGTAAACACAGATGGCCTGAGGCACAAATAGATGGCTCTTTAAGCAAACGCATAGCTTTGTTGGGTGTCTGTGCATGGCCAGACATGCAAACTGATTGCATGTCATTCACATAACAAGAGTTTGACAAGAAATTGTGAATAACATAGCTACACAATAAATTATACACAGTGCATATACATAGAAAAAAAAAACTTTACAAGTAGAAACACACACATTGTATCAGCATAATCCATACGTTTTAACACCAACCTCAGTTAGTCAATCAGGCTGGCCTTCAGAGGCACCTTGTGCCAATTAGCCAATTACGAGAGCACCAGCAGCTGTTTGAATCACTCCGGCCCTCTCAGGCTCTTTGATTGTGACCCAAATGAAAAGACAAGCCCAGCAGGAATAGTCTAGAAAATGCACAAGCTGGGGCCAAATCGCCTCTATAAAAATTGAGAAGGATTGCGAGTGAAAGCAAATGCGACAAGGCTCGTCTGAAAAGTAGCCCTGCCATCTCAAGCATGAAATAAATCTCATAATATCAGTGGAGCATCAGCCGGTGAGAAGCCGACCTCTATACTGACAAAAATAGAGCCCCCACTTTAATAACTTCGGATACCCTCTCACTGCCCCCTCCCTCCCAGCGCAATCACATACAATCAAGAAAAGAAGTGATAATAAGAACATACTACAAGCTAATAAAGGTGGACTCTAGCGCGCGCGCGTCTGTGTGAAGTTTCTTACCCATGTCTGGAAAGATGCGTTCAAGGACTTGTCGGTTACTGTCTCGCTGCCTGCACTGCAGCTGGTCCGCTGATGATATGCGCAACTTGTCTCCGGCCCCCGTATATCAATCTCAACTCCCTGTTCTGTTCCCCCCCAACAATGGACAGACCCGTCGATGACTGCGAGTGCAACCTTAAAGAAACAATGTCGCTTTTCAATGAACTTCAAGGCGCAGAAATAATGAGGAGGCCGGGGGTCCTTAAACTTGCGGACATTCACTAAGTTCATTGTTGACACTTATTTGCATACAGACTTGCGCATACGCAGAGAAGAATACATTTTCTTCTTCTCGTGTGTGTGTGTGTGTGTGTGTGTGGGGACAAACAGTGGTTAGCAAAGACCTTTTTGTCTTAAAAGTCAGTATGTCAACATGTTCAGGCAAATGAGGAATGAGTCGTACATGATGTTGAGTCGAGCTCGTTGTTTCACACGCTGGGGGTCTGCGAACTCTGATTGAGATAACACTGGCTATCATGGCGTTGCCCTTTGAGCGTTCAGGTTTACAGGAAATTGTCAGATATCATCTGTTTGCAGCGAGATACACTTTAACGCGAGTGAAATGGCATCCCAGCAACCCAAATAAGCAAGAGGTGTCACGGTTTTAACCTCTCTTTGGAATGTGCCAGCGAAAAGAAAACTATAAACATGTACACAGTTCTGAGAAGTGTTTATTTTTTTTTAGCGATCTTATCTAACAAGAAGAGAATTTTAGCGATTCCCTATTGTTTTGTAATATGTGAGGACATATCTGTCATGCCAGCCTTCTTTGCAACATAGCCAGCCATCAAATGTTCAGTGTGAGAAGAAAAAAAGATAATGATTAAGATAAAAATGTCCTTTTAGCGTGCATCAAGGAAACATCGCTGATCCCAGGCCACCTGACTGTGGCGGAGTGAGAGACTGTGCTCTGATTCATCTTCTCCCTCTGGCCTAATACCAGAAATGTAAAAAAACAAAATAGCCTTATTTTTGCTTCATTTGTGCCCAGTAGATGGCAGGCGTTGCCCTGCAACAGCATTGTTAGCACTGGGGTTTAGTTTCATTCCCCTGTGGGCTGTTATTTGGGCTAAAATTTGGCCAATAGGAATCAATAAATGATGTAAAAAAAATCCCCCACTTTCCAAACAAGTTTGTATTTTGTCTACCAGATCACATATATCTGTATATCTTGTGTCTGTATCGTTCTGTTCTGTCTGCACATGGTTAGAATGACAATGAAGCCACTTTGACTTGACTTGATATCTTTAAATAAAATCAATATTTTTTAATATAAATTTCTACATGTTTTGTTATGTAAAGTTCTAATGTTAGTCTGTATTTTTTTTATGTAGCAGTCTTTGTTTCTTCTTATTTGATATAGTAAATCTCACACCGAAATATTAATAGATTATTTATTTTTTGAGCCGCCAGCTCAGAAATCCTCGGAGAGGCACCACTCATGTTATACAAGCCTTGTTCCCCACTAACCACATTGTTGTACATTGTGTTTTACAGGCACAGAGTCTCTGCTTCCCTCTAACGCAGGTGTAGCTTCAAAGGATTTCTTAATGGTTTATGATACTGTAAAGATGATTTTAAAAGGTGGTTGTTGTTTTTTTCATTTGAGAAAGCTGAAACAATTACCCTGCCCTCTGTGCGCGACTGCGTGTTGACAGATTTGCAAACAAGTTTCAGCCTGACTCATTCATACTTTATGCATCACTTAACCTGGTTTGATATCTCGATTGTTCTCCAGCATGCAAATGCATCAGTAAAACACAAGAGCAAGTGCCTTTTGTAACTGTGTCTTTGAACACGATGTGATTTCACTCCAAACATCTGTTATCAAAACAACAAGCCTGTCAGGTTACTGGGTGCAGTACAGTAGGTTTGTTTTTTTTCTACCTTTTTGGTGCGATCCAGCTCTGTGGGTGAAAAGCAGTGCTATCAAGTAACAGGTGTGAGGCGGTTACTTGAGATGTTGCTGTGCCTCTCACCTGTCCGTGGCCACCCTCTGCCTCCCGAGCTTATCTCAGAGTTACTTCTTGAGAGACTTTCATCACTTCCACAACTGAGGAACATTAAACCCTTTTGTGTGTCTAAATACTTTAGACTCCCCATCACTCAGTCAGAAATCTGAGAAAGGGCCAATCAGCCTAACAGACCATTACCTCAATCTTTCTACCTGCAGGGGTCATGGGCAATAATCCTTAAAGATAATGACTGTAATGCTGGTATCTTACTGATGGCATGCTGTGGAATAAATCTGTGAAATACAGTTGAGTTTATTTGTTTTTTTCAGAGAATTGTCAGGGAACAGGTTTTTGTAGATGACTCGACATATTTCACTTATCAGATCACTGTTTATATACCAGTTCCCTTATCAGAAAATGGATCGACTTTATTTCTACAGAACCTGCCAGTTTTGCAGACGACATGTTTGAATACATCGTGCATCACACTGAATCAATGACTTATTACAATGCAAGAAGCCCTCGACAAATACACTGAATACATTTAATTCACAGGACATTTTTATCTTTGAGACTGTGAGCTTTACACATTGCTTGCTGTTATTAATCAGAGTAATATTTATCTTTGAGCCTGAGTGGAATCTCATTCGCCTCAGTGTATGCTCCCTTGTTCATTTTCAGACTTCTACTCCTCAGTTTTAGGCAGCAAATAACTGTGGCCACAAACAAACATGTGGACACCAGCATCATACACAGGCCTATTAACAGCATCAGTTGTGAAAATCTGTCTGTCTCCACGTCACAGATCGGGGCCTTTGAAGGGGTTTGAACCAAGTTTAGTGTCCCTGTCCAGGTGGGCACCCGGTCCAAGCGGCAAGGCTCTGTGCTGTCATTGACCAACAAATTCATCCAGACAGTGGTATAAAGTGGAACTGGTTTACCCCCATCTCTGACCACAATGAACAGGTGATGCATTCCCAGGTCTTTATGATGGAGCTGCTGGCTTAAGGTGATGTTTCCTGACCTTGAATCAATCTCAAAGGGACTGCTGTTTTGTAAAGGCTCCGGTGCCGTGGCTGAGTAAGTAATCTCTGAATTCAGTCCAGAGTCCTCATCGATGGCATAGATCTTTCCTACCGTGGCACCTGCCAGGGTACCTGGAGAGACAGTCAGGCATGAGGAGTTGCTGCTGGGAAGGATCACTTTTGGCTGGTTGTCATTGATGTCTTCCACAAAGATGGTCACTCTGGCAGTGGAAGTCAAAGCAACTGAGTGTCCGTGATCGCTAGCCAGCAGGTAGAGTTCATAGCGGTCTTCTGTTTCGCGGTCCAAGTTCCTAGTGGTGCGTAGCATCCCCTGGGTGTTATCCACAACAAAAGGTGCACTGCTGTTTACAACATGCAATTCTGTTGTCCCATTCTCCCCTTTATCTGGGTCTTTCACCTCCACCCTCCCCACTTGGGATAATGCTGGAACATTCTCAGGAATGAAAAAGATGAAGTGAGGGGTGAGAAAAACAGGTGGATTGTCATTCTGGTCACGGACGTGAATGGATACAGTGGCCATGGATTCCAAGGGAGGAGAGCCGCTGTCCCGAGCAAACACAGTGAGTCTGTGTACATGCTGTTGCTCCCTGTCCAGAGAAACCAACAGAGATAGCTGACCTGTTACAGAGTCAATGCTAAACATGGTTGGATTGTAGTTTTCAAGCCTGTAGGTCACCATGCCGTTGTCTCCGCTGTCTGCATCTGAAGCCGAGATCTGAAGCAGCGACATTCCTGGCTGATTGTTTTCTTCCACCTGGAGCTCGTAGTGAGACTGTACAAAATATGGCGCATTATCATTGATGTCTGCCACCAGCACCGTCACTACATGTCTAGAATGAACGATCACGGATCCCTCAGCTGATGTCACGAGTGCTACCACGGAAATATGGTGTTCACTATTCATCTCATAGTCTAAGGGCTTTGATGTGGAAAGCAGATACTTGCCATTCTGTGGGCTCAAAGTGAAAGGCACTTCACCTTCAATGGCAAGAAATAAGTCTTTAAAGCTGCTGTCACCCTCGAGCTCTAAAACGGCTAAGACAGTGGGGTGCTGGTTCTCTTGTAACACCATAGTCTGGTTTTGATGCTCCGCTATGAACCCGATCTTGATCGTCAGCTCTTGGTTTGCCTTGGGGAGCACGGATATGGTTACCTGAGTGTCTGCTGGGGGGCAATGTTTGCCGCTGGCTAACACTTTCAACACCAGCTCCTCTGAGTTGTTGATCTCAAGGTCCTGTGTGAGGCTGATTGACCCGGTGAGGCTGTCGAGGCTGAAGAGCTTCTTGGCCCGCTCAGAGACTTTGGGACTGAAGGAGTAAATGATATCACCATTTGGGCCTAAATCTGGATCTGTGGCTCTGACCTGAGTGACCACCGTGTTCCTCTGGGAGCCTCCTGGGATGGTGACACTGTGCGGGCTGTCAGGGCTAAAGGCTGGACAGTTGTCGTTAAAATCTGTCACTGCGACTATTAAAGCTGCAGACACACTTAAAGGGTCTACACCACAGTCTGTGGCCACTAGCTGCATCTGAAACAGGTCCCGAGTTTCCCTATCCAGGGCTCTTTCTACAACCAACATAATTAAAGAGCCGTCTTCTTCGATTTTTAAACCGAAAGCTCCGTCAGATCCTTTTAGGTGGTACTGCACCTCGCCATTAGGACCGGTGTCACTGTCCAGAGCTCGAGTATCTAGCAGGAAACTGGTCCCCACAGTCGTATCCTCGGGCACCTCCAGGTGTATTTTGCTGTTTTCAAAATGCGGTGCATTGTCATTGATGTCCTCTATGATCACAGAAAACTGTATGAGGTCTCGTGAGGGCCCCACGATAGCATTGTGTAAAGTAACACATTCCTCAGCTTTTGTCTCTGCGGGGCAGATGGCCTCGCGATCCATCTTTAAGTCAGTGGTGTAGAAATTCCCCGTGTTTATGTCCATCCTCAGGTACTCGTGGGTCAGGAGCTGATATGGAGGAGAAAAGTATTTACTAAGAGATCCAACCAGGGTGTCAGGCTCCAGTTCCTCTGGGACAGAAAACTGGACAGAACTGCATATGATCTGCCTGATGTGAACCACAATCAGCAGCATCTGACAAAGACAGAAAAACAAAACAGTGAGCAGTAATCTTTCAAAGTTACACAGGCATCTATTCTATTTAAATACATGTTGATGCTCAAAACTGATATAAGTTATTTAAAAGTTTTTAACGTGGTGATAAAATTTAAACTTCATGCCTCAGTGAGCTCTTTTAAAAGGAAGCAGCTGCACAATAAGGTAATGCGATGCCTCCCTCTCACTTATCTCCAACCAAGTGCTCTTGTAAACAAATAACACAGAGAATTTAAATAAAAAGAAAATATCAAAGCAGACATTCTTTAAAGGTTCATAAAATTCCTTTAAAAAAAAAACAAAGTCTTTAGCACATGATGCTCTACAATACAGTGAGCACATTTGTGTGTAGCTGCAATATATCACTCAATTAGAAACGCTAATACAGTGCAGATACCATCAAAAGAGATAAACTCAGCTGGCTCTTACCTGCAGTAGTCTGGCCCAGTTCATATTATCAGGAGTCCCATGGCCCATCGCCCTCACACATGTTAGCCAAGTTCCCAGCAGCAAGTGAACGCTGAGGACTGAGGCAGCAAACTAAAACTGCTCAAGGCATAATTCATTATATTATGCCCCTCCTACAACACTTACCTTTCTGTCAGGTTGACACATGAGAAGATGGAAGAACAACAGGTTTACCTGGCTGAGCTGAATTCATGTGCATTAAGCCGGAACTACGAATGCATTGTTGCTTAACATTACTTCAATCTGCACGCAACCCCCCCCACACACACACACAAACACACACCGCCCCCCACGGCACAAAGACACACACACACATTTATAAATGTACAGTATAGAGATATATATCCACATACTCATGCATATATATAAACTGCACGTAGATGTAAACTGTCTTAAGAAATAATGACTCCTCTATTATAATAAAAGTACATTTGAGGGTGCAGTATTCTATATAACTTATTTAACCTCTGGTATGTTTTTTTTCCTGTGCTACAAACAAAAAAAAACCCATAAAAGAAAACAAAACCGAAAATATAAGAAAAACAATTTTTTTTTCTTTTTCTTTTTCTCATCATGCTGTTGAGTGACAATAAACGGTTGGTGAAATTAGACCACAAGTTATGAAAACAAGGTACATTTACCTTACATTTACCAAGATTTCAAAGAACAAAACTGGTTATGCAGCATTTATTTCTGTGCTATTGCTTCACGGCAGGACTTTAACGTTTCACGGACAGTTCCGAAGTTCTGCATGGCCCCATAGGCTTGCACTCTTAGGCCCTCTACAGACGGAGTAGAGTAGTGCATGTGTGAAAGCAGAATAATAAAGTTTGTTGTTTCGAGTTTTGTTTTGCAGTGTGTGTGACACTTCTCTTTCCTATCAAAGTGTCCTGTGTTTAAGATCACTTGTGTCACAGCCAGGAAATTATATCAACATATATTAATATAATATTAATATATATAAAACCCCCAACCCCCGCATAACCTCCCCCTGCCGAAAACGGAATGACTTGAGGATTTGACGCCTTTGTTTTCTGTCTTCATCTAAAAGCACAACTGATCTTTTTCCCACAGCCTCACTTACAGCATTTAATGGGTTATTCCAGTCTCTCTCTCTTTCGTTTGCGTAACAACCTCGCTTTACTTTCCGCCCCCTCCCCATTTCCACTTACAGTCCGTTAGACCTCTGAAGTTTTTAATCTGCGACATGATTGGCTGGGCAGGCCCTCTCGCTGAGCGGGTGTGGAAGGCTTTAGAATAAAAGTACAGTAGTGTTTTTAGTGAGTGTCAGCATCAAACCGCTTTGAACCCAGACACACAGCAGCTTCGTGGCGCTTTTTTTTTCACGTCCCGCTATGTCCTCAGACAGTACCATGGGTGAGTCCAACGCCTGCTTGAGCCAATAAGTTGAATTTATTTCAGTGATGGATCGTAGAGCTCGTTTTCTCTGCCTTTTATAAGACTTACTAGACAGATTAAAAAAACAACAACACACATACATGTGTCACTGCGAGGAGTAAAGCTTTATAGATTTAAAAATCATCTCGCTGTGCCACTTATTTTAAACTCCTAATCCTTTTTGTGGTCGTACTTCTCTGTAATCATACTTATTTACTTTTCTGCCAAACACACCAAAGTTGTTTGAATTTAAATGTCCCATAAGGAATTTTAACTTTGAGATATTTATCTGAGCCTAATAAAATGTTGCAAAAGCTAAACTGCGTTGATCCG